>JAOTRI020125033.1:0-11833 GCA_028564885.2 Zoanthus sanctaehelenae
GGTAGACCTCGCCCAATTCCTTTTTGGCTTCCGTTCGCGCGTCCATTTCCTTTTCCCAGTGTCTCATATGATTCTCGATCTCCCGGCGAAGGAAAAGACTGTTTTGCAGTCTGGGATGAAGCAGGACTACAGGTCCAAACAAATCCAAAAGTCAGTAGTTCAGATCCCGGTGTGTTCCAAATTAAAAAAAAGAAGAAAAAAAGTGTTTAAGTACAAAATGGTAAGAACAAGAAGAAAATAAAAGGAGAAAAAAAAGAAAAAAGAAAAAGAGAGATAAGTAGATACTAGTGGTGGGTAAGTGAGTGCCGAGAAGGTGAAGATTATTTTTCTTTTAATACCCCCTAAAAAACTAAACCCCTCTTTTACTCATGATTCACCCAAATAAAATCCCTTATAATGTCAGATTGTACCAGTTTAAGACAACTTATACCAGTGCAAAAAATATTGCACTGGATCAAAATAAATTGAACCTGTTCAAAATCATATTGAACCGGAACTACAACATATACTTTGATAGCCATGCAGTTGAAAAAACCCTTTAGTGATACAAAATTTCAAAAGTTAATCAGTTTTTCGGGGTTGCTGTTATGTTTTTTAAATTTTGAAACGTGCAAGTTTTGGACAGTTTTGGACAGCTGTCGTTTTTGACGGAGCAATGATTCCATATGAAATCCTGCGTGGTGTAATGACGTAGGAGAAGGTACTTGTGCAGCTTTCGGTTCAATATTAACACTGTCACTTGCAAGAAATAACCCAATTATTAAGTTCTCCCAACTTGAAGCCATACTTTTTACAGAACAAGGTAGAGAATTTCACTTTTAATCTTTAGTAGTTTCCTGTATTTGATCAATTCTCATTTTCTCATTACCAAATGTCTTATTTTGTATTTGTTATGTAAGGAGAAAATGAGTGTTGATAACTGATTGGGAGTGAAAGGGTTAAGTACTTTGTTATTCACGTTTTACCTTTTGAAACACTAATGGCAGCGAAGGACGCCTGCCTACTGCTGCTTCACTAGCACCAGTCCCCTGCTCTCGATCAAAGTTTGAATTCTTTTTTTTTTTATTAAAATGCATATACCGGTACTTAGACTCGAAACTATAGTTTGGTTATACGAATCCTGAGTTAATGTATGACAGTAGTTTTTATTTAATGATTTAAAAAGCGATATCGGGACTTTAGTAACTCTAGTTGTGTGGGGTTTTTTTGGCAACTTTAATGCGTTTTATTTCATTACAGTTCGATACGTCATGTTTTCTGTTCTGTGGGCTTTGAGTTTGGGCAAACATCACTTCTGGCTTCTCCCAAATCTTTATGCTGAGTGCGGTTTCTTTGAGTCGTTTGTTCCGCTGTATGAATACGAGTACAAAGGAGCCAAGGAGGAAACCGACAAGACGAAATCCAGTGAGAAAAGTGAGAAAGAAGACGAGGACGAGGAAGAACAGAACCAAAAACAAAACGACTCTCAAAATGAAAATGAGATTGAGAATACAAATGAAAAAGAAAAAAATAGTGATAAAGATAAAGACAGCAGTAGTGAAGATAAGGAATCAACAGATGGCGGAATGAAAGACTCGTGGGTAAAATTAACCGAGGAAGAAGTTGAAAATGCTAGAACAGAAGTTGAAACAATGGAAAAAGACATGAACTCCTCAGAATGTAAGGAAGTAAAATGCTAAAAGGGAAGGGTTTTTTTGTTTTCGGTTTTGTTAATATATTGAACTGTTGACTTCTTTGAAGTCTGTGATATTACTAGCTAGTAAGAATCTTTAATTAAGGCTGCCATCTTGATCTTTTATTATTGTAAACGTGCTAATCGCGAATAAAATTGGTGAGCTACAAAAAAGATAGCACTGCATTTACCTTTAACGTGCCGGGTGTATAAGGCCCCATAAAAACAGATTAGTTTATCATCCTATCCAGCTGAAAGATGCCATGCAGGCGGGCGGGCAGGTTTTTTTATACTTTTATTTTGTCTGTCCTTGTCTTGACGTAGCATAATTTAAAGAAAGAAAACAGTCAATAAACTCAACAAATCTTTTATTTATAGACAGTTCTGAAAAAGAACATTAGCCTCCGGTATAAAAGTCTTTTCAGGTGCCGAATATTAACCCAAAGTGTCGGTTTCTGTTTTCCTACCACACAAACATTTTACCACCATAACAGAAATACATCCAAAATTTTATTTTTAGTTTAAATGGAATCAAGTAATAAAAAAGTTCCGACGCCGGCGAGGATGATAAACTAATCTTTTTTTATGGGGCCTAATATGAAGTCATACGAATATGTAGAGGTAGGAGCTGGATGCTGTACATATACGTGTGGAGTGGAGTGCGGTCGGTAATAATCTAAAATAATCCAAACTGCAGGTACGTCTGAAACAAGTATAGTCTTTTTTAAACACGTTCAAAGAATTCCCAAAATACGTTGCTTCTTTTTTAATTTTAGCTCTACTGACCTTACTGACTGATTTTTTTTTAAAATCGGTGAATTCTAGCGATCGTTAACCTAACTTCATAGCTCATCATATTAGGCTGATATTTTACAACTATCACCCAAAGGAGAGGTGAATAGTGATGTGTGATGTATTTAGACCGAGGTAGGTGGGTGTGTAAGGAAGGGGGGGGAAGGCTGATTGTTTTAGTATTTTAGCATTTACCAAAATAATAAAATATAAGTACACTTCATTTTCGAAGGAGCATTGTAATATAAATCTTTTTCCCTATTTTTAGCAGGCGCTTTTCCAGTCATTTGACTTCCGCCGCAAAATCTACCATTAGCTTTGGATATCACTGTGAATGAGGTTGACAGTTCCAGTCTCTCCCTTTAGCGACTTGACACCATTCGTTTTTGCTATCGTCATCGCGTCCATTTCCTCTTCCTAGTTTTCCATATGATACTCGATCTCCCGTCGAAGGAAGAAATATTTCGCAACCCCATGCATTTCACCCCCTCTGGTTGGATAGGCTATATAGCGCTGGGGTTAACATTCACTCCTCTCCTAAAGCTGTATTTGTATAACAGTTGCAAAGAAACTTAAGTGTAGATATTTAACCCATCATCCGAAAATTGTGAAATAATATTATTTTTAGGAAAAAATGATTGGTTTCGGGTCAAAATCTATGCATGTCTGGGGAATTTCGATTCACATTTCGCGTGTCAGACTTTATATTTAAAAAAATTGATAGAAATCGGGAGCGAGTATTGGGTTTCATGTAACTGAGGGATCGCTAACGACGGTCTGGGTACGAAACTGGTTTGTGCGTGGTTTGATAGGCTCGGTATCCAGCCGCTGTTCGGGGATGAGCCCGCGCACACCCCGAACAGCGGCTGGATACCGAGCCTAGTCGTTTGATTGAACTTGAAAAATAACGTGTTTCCATATGGTGCTCCTCCAAGCGTGAGGTGTTTTTGATTTACTGGTTCTTACAATATAAAGCGGGTGCAATTCCATTGGCTCAATATATATAATATAAATATATACACGCTTTTTTCATAAGAACGAGTAAGTTTTTCTGGGGCTCATTTTTTTAAAGTTTTTTTGGTGATTTGAACCTCAACTTGTCCTTGATTCTGTTCTTATTTCTAGCAGCTCAAACTGAAAAAGAAACAATAGAAACTATAACTATGAAAAACCCTAATAATAATAATAATAATAATAATAATAATAATAATAATAGTAAAGACTATATTTAGCTGTCAAGTCTTTCTAGCCGGCAAAAAGCCTACTAATTGGGGACAACATCTTTACCTCTCAAGGTGGACGGAGACCATAAAACTTCTTGAGTTTTATTTTGTGTTGCTAACTTAATTTCGGAGTCTCTTCGTATAACTTTTCATATTCGGAGTCTCGCTCTTATTAAGTTGCTCTTGTAACAAAAAAGCGCGTAAAATTTAACATTTACGGTTAATTCACTCCAAGAAATTCTATTACCTTAAAAAGGTCGAACGTTTGATATTTTTGATGATTGTAAATTTATCTATATTTGTATGATGAGCAAACTGAAAAACAACATCAATGACAGTTTAAGGGTGAAATTTCAGAAAATAATAAACACATGACCAGCTCAATCGGATCTAGCTGGCATTCTTGCTTTTACTAATATTATGTTCTTTCGGTAGTGAGAAACGTGAAAACTATACGCCGTAAAAAAGAGAGAATACGTTTTGGACGTGAAACACCGACGCAGCTCCCACTAGTATTTTCCCGCTAGTTATTATCTCAAATTAAGTCTTTCAGATTTGTTTATGTGGTGTTTTCATGTGCTTTAAAGGTAGCCCTGATGCGGAAGGGAGTGCTTCGGTGTAGCATTGTAAACTCAACGCTAACTCAGATTTGTGTTGTTTTCTGGTAGCCAAAAAAGGAAATCAGTAATTTCAAATAAAAAGCTATGATTGGAACGAAGCATTAGTTTTCATACAAAACAGGTTTGCTTTTGTTAGGCTCAATACTGGAAGCTCGGTATGCACATCCATGTACAGCCAAACTAACCTTGTTTGAATTACTGAATAGTTAAATTAATAAATAATTCATGCGTTGGGAGAGCACGAGGGAGGCATTTGAGCAGCACGAGGCGAAGCCGAGTGCTCTACTAACTTCCCGCGTGCATACGCATGAATTATTTGCTTTAGAGCATTTTAACTTTCTCTAAAATGTTTTTCATTTCCGCGTCCGTCACAGATGCAAACCTCGGCCTCTTCGCCAACTTCATTAACTGAATTTTCTTGAAAATTAAATTTAATTGAGAAATTCGGTAACTCTTTGTCTAACATGTCGTCTTCCATGATAAAAAGAAAATTGATAGTTAAAATAGATTGGTTTTGTCAAAAAAATAGCTTACAGTAACTTCCCAGTTGCAAGAAACAACAACTTTATGAACTTATCGAGTTATAGACGCACGCTTACGTCTTACAAAAAGCTCGCGAACAATGTCTATATATATGTTCTAATCAACATTCACTATATGATAATTAACAATTAGACCCGTAGCCCTTGAGGGCGAAGGGTCTAATTGTTTTAGTATCACCCAACTAGTCGGACAGAAAAAACAATAATAAAGTTAGCAAATGAAAATTGAAGAAAGGTTTATTTGGGAATAAAACAAAAGAAAGCGTGCGAATTTCGCTACTCGATGACTACTACTAGTAGTCCTCTAGTAGCGTATACAATTAATTATGCATGCGAATTTGCATTAGTCCACTAATTGGGTGAAACAAAAACTAGATATTGCGCCAACGATGCGTGGTAGATGCATGGTCACGAAAAATAGTTGCCAACCATGACCGATAATGGTAGTTTTAGGTATTTATTCCAAAAGGGTATTTTGTTTCAGAAGCTGAATCGAAAGAGAAACCACGTTTACAAACGCTAAGTTCGGGCATTAGATCGAATACTCAGACTGTTACCAATACGCAGAATAACATCTTCCACACAGCTAAGTGGCAAAATAAGACACCGACGACATATCAAAGTAAGTAGAAAGTAAATTGATAAGTCGAATGTAGATTTTGAAAGTTTATGAACATAAACCAATCGCAATAAATATTTAAATTTTCTGTTTTCATGCCTTGCGTGCAATGCTAACACTTTAAAGATGCAGCTCCCACTCAACACAAATCTATGATTCTTTGCCAATATTCTATAAGAACTTTGTCTTTGTGTAAAGTGTTTAAAAGTTTAACATTCATACTAAATAACAAAAATAGTTGATTACAGAAACTCTGACCAAAAAGTTTAGAATATAAAACGAATTGCAATGAAAAGATGGCGTTTAGTCTCGCATATAGATAAAGTTGAAGACACAAGGCATGCAGAAAAAACAATATGTAATCTGTCAACAAAATAGCGAAAGCTCCTTTAGCCGTTACTTAAAAATAACGGGAAGAACAATTCATGATCAAAGTATTATATAATATCAGAGGTTTAAAAAACAGAACGCTTCATCAGTGTGTCATCCCAAAACTTTATATGGCTCTGCGAAATCTAAAAATGGCAGTTACTTCTAGTGAAGATTCGTGACGTCACTCCTTTGTTTTTCCCGTTTTTCTCGTTTAGTTTTTCTACTTTCGAAACACTCGTATCTATGCAATAAAAAGTTAATTAATTGTTTGGAAATTTTATGATAACTTTTAAATTTCCTTTTTTTAATCCATGTAAGAAATTGCTTAGAATAACATGTAACTATAAGAAAGAAAACTGACAAATGAAACTGACTAGATTTTAATTTTCACTACGTTTCAAAGTCATCAGACTCCAATGTCAAGTGCATGATAAATAAATACACGTGCTAGAGTTTAAGTAAATGGAAAGCATAATTTGCATACTAGGTGTTGTAAATAATGTTATACAAATACCTTTGCCTTGATTTATTTATCACTTGATAATGGGTTATGATGACTTCGAAACGTCGCGAAAAAAAAATCTAGTCAGTTTCATCATAAATATTTTTGTTCTTCGGCCATTTTAGTTTCAAAAGAAAAAGAAAGCAAACGGCGAAAATAAACATAATCAATTGACAATTTTTGTAATAAAACATTATACCATAGAACTTGACGTTTCGTATGCTGCAACATACATACATAGTCTGTTTCATTTGTTTTTCTTTCTATGTAAAAAAATTGCAGAATTAACTTGTTGCTGTTAGTGTGAAGGCGTATAAAGACCTTTTCGGCGAGATTTATGATAACTCAGGATAATCTCCTTGCCGAAGTGTTCTTATTTATGCATATAGTTTCATCGCGTATATTGCTATATAAGTAATGAAAAACTATTAATAGCAAAATGCTATATAAGTATAATTGTCTGGTTAAGAGTTAGTTTGTATGTTTTTTTCAAAAAACAATGCTATGCGAAGGACGAAAATTTTGCCTACATAACAACGCGTAGAATCGCGTAGAAGAGAGTGAATTTTAGCAGGAATCGCGTCTCAGTCAACCAGTTCGCCTTTGGACAGATAACAAAATAATTTTCCCAAGAGAGATTTGAATTCGTTGCTACAGTAAACGACAACTAGTATTGATTCTGGAATTTTAAAAATGCATTGCAGAGTAGTAAATATGCAAATATCTGTGAAAAAGCACCACTGACATATTTTGCTTGATTTAATAGTAAACAAACTCTATACGTTCAATGGGGAGCGTTGATTAAGCGCAATTAACATAATTTTCATCTAACACAGCTAACCAGCAATTAAAAATTCTGAGCTTGGTGTTTAAACTGCAATAATAAATGTAGTATGCAGTCTTCCAACAGGGCAATCAACATCAGTTTTTAAACGGTAAGAGTTCAACTAATTATGATGGGACACAGGAGACGACGCTTTGAACGCTTGTATAATTAGCTTTTACTAAACACGGTCATTCGTGGTCGGTTTAGTTTGTTTTTGCTTATTTAACTGCTGCAGATTCGTTATTTACCTTGAAAAACTGAACGTTCCGTTTTCAAACAAAAAAAAGTTGCTAGTGATTAGCATTAAATACCCTGACCGAAAATGTCTTTTCAATCTTTTAAAAACTAAATTCTCTTGTTCTTGTAGCTTATTAACCGCCGCATGGTTAGCCCAGTCGGCAAGGTGCCAGTCTAACGTGCCGGGAGGCTCAGGTTCGATGCTTTTTAAAGTTTTTCAAAAGAAATGGCTGGGTTAACTCTCGCACTCTTTGACAGAACCTAGAATGGGCTGCCTGTGAACGATGCTAGCGGTTTGAACTCTGTCTTGTAAGTTGTAGCTCTGAATCGTATAATTGGGGATTATAATATAATGTCTATATGCTGATACTTTACTTGAAAGTTGTAAACTTTGTCGCAATAAGTTAAAAAAAACAAGTCCTCTAGCTATTAATAGACCGTATCACAGTTCTTGAAAGGCAAACACATGAAACTGAGACGGAGGCTGACCTCGCACAGTTAGAAAAGTGGAAATACTAAACATGCTAAAACGTTTCTTTCTTATTGCGTTCGACGTTAGGAGAACGTAATCATAATCTTGCGCAGGCGGAAAAAATCTCGATTTTGTGGTTGGTCCAAATCGACGCCATCTTGGATTTCCTCGAGAGGGTCTGGGTCTGGTTCTTTTCGGCCAGTGTAAGCAAAATTTCACAACAGCTTATTACTTGACTTCTCGTTGTTACGTTAATAACGTTTTTTACAAAGGTCTAAATTAAATCCCTCTTGTACGTTGCTAAAAAAATCACTATTCTATCCAACCCTTTAACTATCGAACGCACGCACTTCACTAATCTATAATTACTGCTAGTGATAAATATTTTCACTTCTCTTACTGTTCCACGTCAAGCTTCATTTATGTTTTATGTAGAGGTTTGATTACCTTTCAGGAACTGGGAAATGAAATGGTCTATTTTCTACTTAACTACTGATTTTAACAGTTCATTAATCCAACTTCTAACAAATTTATCCCTTCTAGAATTTTAGTGTAACTTTTGATTATTAACTGCACTAAGCCAATTTTAAACTTTGTTTCTTCTTTATTCATTTTCAAGGAACTTGTACAAACTAACAACTCAGTTTAAGTGCTTCCATATTTCTCAATGTTATTTTGTAAAAAAACGATGAAAATTTAATCAAGATGGCACCAAGCTAAAGCGGTTTAAAGTAGCTCCTAATAACCGAAGTTTTTAGGATAGATAAATAAATACTTTATTCAACGTCAATTACAAAGGAAGTGTTGGCCCATTCTTCCTAGAGGCTAATGTTGAATCGCTTCACGGCTCAGATCTTGGCCTGAGAGTTGACTTAACAGAGAGAGGAAAACCGGAGTAGCCGGAGAAGAACCCTCGGAGTCAGATGGCGAGATCGACAAATCACAGCCCACATGCCGAGCCCAGGAATCGATCCCAGGACGTAGAGGTGGGAGGCATGATCGATGAGCCCGTGCACCATGCCAACCTGGGTTCTAGGATATACGTTAGAAAGGTGTCTTTCATAGAGAAAAGCAAAAGCACTAGAGCTTTGTTGTTTTTTTTTTGTTTTCAGATTTTTCTTCGCGAGGTTTTCCCTTCCAAACAAATAAACGTAAAAGATTGAAAGAAAGTTTTGAACAAGCAAATGTTTGTCAACGGAACAAATCTTTCGAGTACAGTGAACAAAACGATCTATACACCAACTTCCGTGGCGGAATATATAAGAGGACCAAATGCAGAGCCGGCTCCCGAATGGCATGTAGCGCAGACTACATGGAGTTGGGGCTATCAGTTCCACTGGATAACATTTGGTACCTTGTTCTTCATATTGGGAATTTACTCTGTCAGCGCGTTCGTGAAGGCTCTACACTTCGAAGATAAGATATCAAGAAACTTGTCTTGCGCGATATTTTCGCTTTTAATTTTCTTCGGTTTTTCTCGCGCTGCTTATTATTTTACCAGTCCATACGATTATCCAACTCATTTCGGAGAAGAGGTTCCTCTTTTTTTAACAAGAACACTTTTTTCCCTTGGGTTTCCGTGTCTTACAGCAGGTTTTGCGTTTATCAACGTTGTGTTTGTTGAGGCAGCTAGTGGTGCAAAGGTTGCCTATTCAAAATTGCGAAGTGTGAAGTTTTTACTCGCTGTGATAATAGTCCATTTTGGTCTTGTGCTTGTCGTTGACATAATAACCTTCCTGCTTATGAAGACAGAAGGACTATTCATATTATGCATCGTTTACTTCATGATAATTGCCTTGGTATCAGCGGGTAGAGTTGCCTACAGCGGATGGAAACTTATTCGACTAAATAAAGAAATAGATGCCGAGATTCGCGGGCTACAGAAAAGATATTTCCCCGGCAAGGATTCAAATATCGGGACAGTAAATTCCCAAGCTGAACCAAAAGGCATACAAAGAGTTAGAATCATTGTGTTTTTGACGATTGCCACGTGTCTAAGCATCTGCATCTTACAGTCGTACTCCCTGCATGTAATCGCCAAAGTGACTTTTGGTTTTCCAGTTAAACCGAAACCGTGGCCATTTTACGCGTATCAGACTCTGTTCAGACTGACCGAGTTGGCAATGGCGTGTACAATTTTATACGCTGTCACGCCTAAATCACGTAATGGTACTTGGAATTGTAACAGCTGTTGTAAAAAGTTATGTTGTACGTGATTTTTGCGGGCTAAATCCCAAAATACCAAAATATTACGGAATGCTGTTGAGGTAACTTTACAAATTTTTACAATAGTTACATTACAATGTTTCTTTCAAACGGGACCCCGTACTACAGACGAGTGTATGCATGAGAAAATATAATAACCGAAATGTCAATGAGAAGAAGTTGTAGAACTAAATACTATTTATCTCCTTGTTATAATCTGAAAGGTTTCGAGAAAACTATCGACACTGTTTGTGTGTTTGACTCCGTTTTCAGAGTAGCTGTGCGTTTCATCGAGGCGACCCCTTTTTAAAATCAGTCGTATGTAGGATATTTTACTCACCTAATACGTTGCTGATATATATCAATGTAATTATAATATTTCTTTACTACTTATGAAACAAATTGGTGCGAAATTGAGAAAGATGAACAGCATTCGGCGTTCTTTTCTGCGTACCGGAGGAAGTGTTTTTTGATTGGATGAGCATCGGGTTTAGCATTATTATAATGTTTTTCATTGGCTAAAACTACGTAATCTTTGTTACAATGCCTATGGTACCTACAGAAGGAGCCACAAATTTAAGTATATAAATATATTAAAACGTAAAAATCCTTAAAAGTTTGTCCAAGTTTTTCAGGAAGAGAACTTATTACGCGGGATGCCTGTGGCATACCGCGTTATAAATTTGGTTCGATCGACGCTCAAGTTGAACAAAACGTGATAGTAATTTTACTGGAACTTACTGCGTCCGTAATTGGTTCTTCGCGCTTATTGGGAACTACAGGCCGCAAGGCAGTATATATATATATATATATTTACTGAAACTAACAGCGTTTTTGATTGGTTCTTGGGGAACGAAGCCACGTGAAAATAGCACAGTAACACAATTCATAAAAAAGCAAATCATTCATATACTCGCAAAGTGCTCCTTTGCATTTTCCAAAGTATTTTATCTCTCCCGATGGCATCCCGCGTAAACGGCTATCCCAGCCGCCTTGTTTAACCCTTTCAGTCCCAGATATATGTCTAAATTCTCCCAACTTGTTCCCATACTTTCCATTAAGCAAGTTTGAAAGAATTTCTCTTTTAATCTTTTATAGTTTGCATTGATTGATCAAATCTCAGTTTCTCATTACCAAATGTTTTGTTTTGTATGTGTTATGTAAAGAGAAAATGGGTGCTGATAATCGATTGGGACTGAAAGGGTTAACATTGTTTGTTTGCCAGAGTTGTATGCTAATGAAGTAGAATGTAAACAATGACGTCAGGAAGATTCTCCTGTAGATTATGCATGGCGACTTGGTTAATTTATTCAGTTCCTTCTTAAAAGATGTCGGTTTCTTATTGACATAAGATAGTTACATAACATATTTTGGCAATTAATGTTAATTTTTTTGAAGTAACAAACATTTTCGGTCGACTCGACCATTTTCAAGTTTAAAGACCTTTTCCGGGTTCAAGAGATTAAATTTAAATACATATATTCTGAATAAAACCATGCATAATAGTTAATTCCAGCTCTCAGGATCGAATAAACGCAGCTCAAAATATTTTATCTGTTTACTCAAACTTAATTGGTCTTAAATTTGCAATGTAAATAGATTCTTTGAGTTTGACATAAGAAAGATTTCAGGCTCATAGTTTGATATAGTTTTGAAGTTTAATTCTTGAGAATATTCTACTTTTGTTCTATACATGGCAATGTATGTATCCTGCAGCCGCTTAAGGCCACTCTCTACCCTATGGGCCTTTT
>JAOTRI020125044.1:0-11832 GCA_028564885.2 Zoanthus sanctaehelenae
AACCATTATTATTATTATTATTATTATTATTATTATTATTATTATTATTATTATTATTATTATTATTATTATTACTTAAGTGACCGTTGATCGCATGTAGCGTGTGTACCAACTGAATTCTAGTGACATTCTTCAATCGACTCTCGATACGGTATGGACTTCAACAGTTGATTTTAACTCAGTATCACGTGTTCGTCGCTAGTGATATCCAAAGATTACACTCTGTTTAGAATTAAAGGCCTCTCACTCCCTAGCAGATGTAACTAGCCTGCACCATTACGTTTCTGGAATTCATTTAAGAGCAACACGTTTACTTGCTTGAGATTTTTTAAAAACAATGATAAATCAGCGTGATGTTGACCCTTAAAATTGCAGTATTATATATTACAACCCACTTTCCAATTACCTAAACAGCAGAGATCTGCACTAGTTTATGAAAAAAATAAATTAAACTTTTAATCAGTTTATCACTCTTGTCACGTCTAACAGAAGTCGCCGAGGAATTATTAATAATAGCACGTAAGAAAACGAAAGTATTACGACCTATACTAATGTATTAAAAAACTGCATGTTGATGGTATGATTTTAGCTTTTTACTGATGTGCTGAAGACTTGGAAGTGATCACTGAGATTCATCGAGCTCAATTAGATTTCGAGGTTTCTAGTTTGATTAAACATCATAATGAAAGAAAACAAAAACACGAACAGCTCGTTTAAAATATGAACATGTAAACAACTCATATAGTTGTAACAGTAACATCTCTAAAACAGACTAGATACAGTTTTATCTAGACATTTGAACCCAGAAAAGAAAAAATCTATGCATCTACTAGCAGTACTATTTGCTGTAAGGAGAACTGAAAAATATATTTGACAATTTTTGAATCCGTCGCCAGCTTGTTTTGTAAACATAAAGAACTATGACATATAGCTTTTAAAAACATTTCGTTCTTTGGTCCGAAGCTTAAAGTCTTGCAGTCAGAATTAAATGTGTGTGTTCGTTGAATTAATATTTTTTTATCTAGAGGCTCAAATGTTACATTCAAAGAATAATAGCTATTGATTTAGCTGCAATCTTGTCTTTGCTACATTCATGAATTTGGCACCTGTTTTATGCAAAGCGATTGTTTCGTTTTCTTTTTAGATTAAACGCTATTTATGCTAGAAAGATTGGAAGGTTCTGGTTTTAGTTCTTGGCGGACTACTAACTACTTGAATATTTTCAAAATTGAATATTAGTTTGTTTTTTTGGAAAAAGTATTCCAAAGAATGATTGTGGTTAGAACTATTTTTTTGGCCCTTGATTTTAAATCAGATTTCTTTCCTTCAAGTTTGTGCGCAACTGGTAAGGCAAATGTTTTAAATAACACATTTAAATATCTGTATTCCTTCACAAAATTAATGTTCTCCATTTTCTTCATATAGGAGATTTTAGGGTTACTGAAATGTGTGAAAAATAACAGCTATATTTCAAAGTATATATAAAGACCTTAACTTAAGTAGACGCCAGTTTTACTTATTAAATCAATTATAGCAGTTCAGAGAGTAGGAAAACAGTAAATAGAATAAGAATAATAACTTGAGAGCTCTTAGAGGTAAGAAAAGTCTTTGACACGTTGTTTTGGCTCCCCGCGACTTGAACTACCGCGTAATCATGTTGAAAGATTACGATGAACCTAGCTCAAATGGCGCCATGATTAGCTTTCAAACTTCAAGCATATTTTCCATTCTTCAACAAGCCAGGTAAAATGTGAATGAAATACTTACCAGATCAAACAACTCTCTGGTTTTTACCAGGTTCTGAACTTTTTTCCAGGCAGCCATGTTTTTAAGTGCCTTACCAAAAGACTTTTAGTTACATGATTTAAGCCGCGGACAAAGCCATTTTGATCGATGATAGAATATTCAAGTTTGTAGCTATTTCGCAATACATGAAGGGTTTTTTAAGTTTTTCATCCATAACTTGACAAGTAAGTTTGAACTCTTAATTGCTGAGAGTGAGGCTCGCTTAGATTGCAATGATTACTTGGGTGTTTTGAAGTGTTTTTATGTTTGATTGCGACCAATGGCTGCTTCGCTGTACATTATTAAACCCACTCAACTCATAAGTATCTTATTATTGTGACCACAAAACCAAAACAAACGACAGAGGCGACTATCTTTCTATTTTAGTAATAATTATAGAGTTCGTTATGAAACTGTATCGAAGTTTGTAATTAGATCAAAACAGACTTTCTCAGTGAAGGTATCTGTAAGCCGTTTTTTTCAAACATTAAGTTGTTCTCAACAGCTATTAACAGAATTAAAAACATAAATCAGCGATTAATACTTAGCAGGTGATTATATCTATGACAGAAAGATAATAGTGAAGTCCTACTAAAAGATTTTATTTTAAAATGTCTTTGTTCAGAAAGCGTCTCCAACTTCTTTTAGTAACTGAAAGAAGATACAAGTAAAAATGGTTTTCACGCTTTTTCTTTTGCTCTTCTTTTTGATATTGTTTTAAATCAAAAAGTTTCCTATTTTTCAGTTATTAATATGGAAGCACTATTGATAGACAAGTAATTTTCAAGATCTTTCATCTGAGTGTGGTTTTCTAGCAGGTGTTAGATTTCTATGAAATCTGGCAAAATATTTCATTCTTGTTCATCAACTTTTTTTGGACGAAGATAAATTGTATGTTTTGTGAGATTTTCCCTCTTTTAATATTGCTAAATGGTTCCTTGGATAGCTTGAATAAAGACAGTGATCTATTCACTCCTGAATTCTCGATCGATTTGGTTTTGTTTTTTAAAGGCACCGCTTAATATAAACTAATAAAGAACGGACTTACAGCTATAGGGTCAGATAACTAGAAAACAAATATCGGATATTAAAATTATTTCAAAATGTAAACTTTAGTTTATGAGATATAGATAAGTTTTCATATCCCAAAAGAATTTTGCAAAATATACCGGTTTACTGTATGGTACACGTTTTTGAAAATAAACAACTTTTTATCACTGTTAAAAAAGAACGGGTGCGCATTTGGTGGAAATCGAATACTGGTACATTATTTGAACGTATTTATCGATTCAGCCACGACCGGTAATTAATTTGTTAAATCTATGTTTCCAACGGTTCAACTTAAGGTTGAAGAAACTAGCCGAGTCTGAACAATGCATATGAATTACAGGATAATATCAAGCCTAGAGACTCTGGGTCCCGAATAAGCAAAATTAAGCAAAACATAAAAAGAAGACGCCTATATACACGAAATCAAGTTTGAAATTTTGTGCACAATCATAGTTTATCACAGACATCCTTTGTTTCTTTCCGTCAATAATTCCAGATTTTACTAACAATTAATGCATGCTGTTTTCGTTGGCTTTATATTTCTGATATAGTGGGAAAAGCTGTTTGAACAGTCCGAACTCTTCTTTTTATTTCTCCATTTCGCTATATGGTGGACTTCCGTGAGTTAGCAATTATCTAGCTTTTGGAAAAAATGTAACAATACTATATACCTTAGGAATAATGTAACAATACTATATACCTTAGGAATAATGTAACAATACTATATACCTTAGGAATAATGTCCATACAACTGAGAGGAATTGAAGATAAAAGATGCGACCCAGTGTTTAGTGTCGTTGGCAATAAAAATACGACAAAGATAAGTAAAAGTGGAATATATTTTATAGGATTTTATTAAGTTCTCGTTATTTTCAGTTGTTGGCAGTCTGTTGAAATTTAAGAGATTTCGAGTTATCTTTCATTAGGTGCATATAGTAGTCATTGCAAGGAGTTTTTAGACTCAAGAAAATAAAAGCACCAGTCGTTGGCGAAGATGTTAGGTTTCGAATTTCAAAATTAGTATTTTTGTGCTTTTATCAAAATAAAACTGTCAGATTTCCTTCTCCAGTACACAAGTATTACTGGTAGTTGCTTTATTTTGTGTTAGCAAACAAATTTAGCAGTCAATTTACCTTGTATTCGAATAAAATATGGATGGTTCTGCTTTCATACTTTGGTTTGCGTATTGTTCATTGTCAAATGGATGAGCAACTTCCACCATGCGCGTAGCCTTGACACTCCATCTTAAAATGAATTTTTGAGCTTTTACTCTTGCGAAAGTTGTCATTTATCAGAGTATAAACTTAAGTTTTTTCGCAGACTTTTTGACGCATTCCATAAATTTTCTCGCCAGTTTTAAGCGAAATTTGTCGTTCTTGTAAAGCACTTTGCGGCACATTTGTTTAATGGTTTCTCTGTCAATACACACGTACGACATGTCATGTGGGAATACTGTAGACCTGCGATTCTTTAAAATAATTAACTATAGAATACCAACAAAAAGCTTATACAAAGGTCAAGTTCTAGGTCAAGAATTCTATGCTAAGTAATTTAAATACAGAATTCCAACAACAACAAATAAAAAATATACAAAGGTCAAATTCTAGGTTAAAAATTCTGTGCTAAGTGGACTAACAAATAACGTAATTATTAATGAATAAATTTAAGAAAATTGTAGGGAGCGTAAACAAAAACAAAGTCTAAAATCTTACATTAAATTGCTAAAATCTATTTACTCTAAAACAGATAGTAGTTGTTTTCGGGCTCTAATGATTTGGCTGTTACACCATTCATCTTTTGAATTTAAATCAACAAATTTACAGTGTTGATAATCAAGCAGAGGCTGCAGAAGTACCTTATCCTACGCCATCATCACATCAGGACTTAATTAATTAATTCTGAATTAATTCTCGGTCAGAATTTTGTTTGCTTGTTTCAAGACCGCTCAAGAAACGAAACAGGAACCGCAAACAACTGTTTTATTTTGGAAATGTATTATTACTATTTTAAGGTTCCCCATTTATCTAAAAGATTTAAATAATAAGCGATACAAGAACTTATTGATAAACAAAGCTTAAATATTAGTATCTAAGTAGACCTGTGGACTAGTGGATTATGCATATGCATATCCTTTATTCGCTGATTTGCTTTTCTGCTTTAAAATCTGTTAAAAACCTCAGTTTTTTGTATTTTTTTCAAATTCTTGATCCGACACTGAATGCTAATTTGTATCAATTTACCCTTAGGGTTTGTTCTGTACTGAACTGACAAGCAAGATCACAATCATTACAAGAGAAGAGATCTCAATTAGTTAGTAAACAATATGGCCTTGTGCGTACAGCACTTTTGGATTGTTTTTTTTTTCAAATATATTATATTAAAATGCAGTTAATTTATGTTTTTCTATTTTAAATTATTTATCAAACAATTTAAATATTTATTCTTTTTCCTATACTGTCGCTGAAATTAAAAAGATTTTAACCATATTCGTTAAAAAAAACCAGGTAAGCGTAGTTTGTGCTGGCGACACTTGAGATCTTTATCTCTAACCACGAAGTTTCCGATACAATCTCTGGCTTAAGCGAAATTTAAAATTTAGAGGCTATTTTCTTTGCAAAACCTAACTTAGCTTTCTATGTTCCTGCATGGATACGCATCAACATCTAGGGCAAACCAATATCCAGGAGAAGTCCGATGGAACACTATGACAATTGAAGATATGTTTTCCCCAAAAGCTATTTCATCTGTCCATCCTCCCTGGATACGGGTAAATGAGTATCAATATCTCCTGGAGCTAACCTGGGATGGATGAATGTACTGTAGTATCCAGGGGAAGTCTATGGAACACTATGACAATTGAAGATATGTTTCCCCAAATGCTATTTCAACTTTTCATCTTCCCTGGATACGGGTAAATGAGTATCAATATCTCCTGGAGCTAACCTGGGATGGATGAATGTACTATAGTATCCAGGGGAAGTCTATGGAACACTATGACAATTGAAGATTTGTTTTCCCCAAAATCTATTTCAACTGTCGATCTTCCCTGGATACGGGTAAATAAGTATCGATATCTCCTGGAGCTAACCTGGGATGGATGAATGTTCTGTAGCATCCAGGGGAAGTCTATGGAACACTATGACGATTGAAGATATGTTTCCCCAAAAGCTATTTCAACTGTCCATTTTCTCTGGATATGGATAAATGAGTATCAATATCTCCTGTAGCTAACCTGAGATGGATAAATGTACTATAGTATTCGGGGAGTTAACTACCACAGGTAGCTCCGTATTTGTAAAAATTTGAATACCTGAGCAACGCCTACGGACTTCATCCGGGGCACAGTGTTAACGGAAAGATTCTGCTAAAGGAATTGAAGAATTTGTGAGTTGAATTTCAGTAATTGTAAAGTAGTAGATAAATAATACAGATTTAGAAAATGAGTTGATAAGGATTGACGCTAGTATCTAACGTCGGCATGCAAATTGAAATTGATAATCATATATATTTAACAATTATTCCAAAACCGCGCGTTGGATATGAGACGCTACACAGCCAACGAGGGGCGTAGCGCCGAGTTGGCTATAAACATCTCATATTCAACAAGCGCGAATGGAATAATTGTTTTATTAAATTTTATGAGCTTTCTGTATCATTCAATACTTGAAAATAACAAGAAACATTTAATAAATTGATAAAGAAGATTTTTTGTTAGTTTCCAAGTTCATCGGTATATGAGCTGATAACCGAGATTGAGTGAGCCAATCAGAATGCTAGAAACGCAATATTCGACGTTGAAAATTTAATAATAGACTTTATTCTTTGGTAACTGCATCCTTCAGTGAACATACAAAGTTTTTGTGCCAGAATGTTGCTTAACTTGGTTCAGGTTTGACGTGCTTTTTGCAATCTTTGTACAGGAGTTTTTGGAACCAGATAATTTGGCGGAGGCCCGTTGTTTTTAAATTTTTAATTTGTTTCAGTCTAAATTTGTTTGAAATGATGAAAAATATCAATAAAAGACAAGGTCTGACGAACTTTTAGTATTACACGAATAGTATATGCCATTTGGGGCAATCATTGATATTCTAAAATGTGAAACGGTGCTTCTGTGTCTTTCCTGTGCGAACGTAAACTGCAAGATTTAGTATACTTCCATCTAAAACCATTTTCACTATTTTTTCAGTCTCAGCCTGAGCTCAGTGTTCTTAATCCTTTCAGTCCCTGTTGAATTGTTAAATTCTCCCAACTTGAGCCCATGCTTTTCATTGAACAAGTTTGAAAGAATTTCACTTTTAATCTTCAGTAGTTTACTTTGTTTGATCAATTGTCATTTTCTTATTACCAAATAATTTGTTTTGCGTTTGTTATGTAAGGAGAAGTCGAGTATTGATAACTGATTGGGATTGAAACGGTTAAGCTAGATGTCTTTTATTTTTGGTCAATACTGGATCCCTATTGTCCTTATAAAGTTGTTCTTATTTAAAGCGTGTTGGTGTAGTTCACTAAACCTTCGATAATGCGTTCTTGTTTACCAAGGGCAAAACGCATGTACTATCCAAATCATTTTAAAAAAGGAGATGCCCTAAACAAAAATATCTTAAGCAGTCTCTATGTTTGCGTGCAAATTTCGGTGTTTATTTAAAAACTAGCGTCGTAATAACAGTGTAATATTTCTTATTCTTAATTCTTTCAAACAGGCATTGATACTTTCACATCGTAACATACATATGTTTCAGTTATATTACTGAATCATCGGCTATGTTTTTTAATTGTCACAAATTGTATTCGGTATGTTTTTATCAAAGTGCCAACATAATGCTTTTTAAAACTATAGTACTGTTTGGAAATTTATTTCTGACATTTTTAGTCTATTTACCGAAACTTTGTCTTTCCGATGATTTATCTTTGTCGCCAGTGTACCAGGGCCCTGGAAAAATACTAAATAAGTTAAAGCAAAGAAATACTTAGACCAAA
This sequence comes from Zoanthus sanctaehelenae, assembly GCA_028564885.2. Taxonomy (NCBI): domain Eukaryota; kingdom Metazoa; phylum Cnidaria; class Anthozoa; order Zoantharia; family Zoanthidae; genus Zoanthus; species Zoanthus sanctaehelenae. Next base: position 7,813 of record JAOTRI020125044.1, read on the forward strand.
AACAAAACGTAGAAACAGGGATGTTTTTCACAATATACAGCCTCATCAGGCTTTCAGAAAATCTGTTAATTTACTCAGCTGGTCTATAGCTAGAAAATAACAATGCGCAAAGTACACAGCAGAACTTGAAACAATTTTCGCAAGAAAAGCTGGTGTCAGTATGGAAATACATTAGATCAAACTAATATTTCTTTTGGGAAAAAATATAATTACTCTTTTAAAGTTGCTTCAATTTCAAAGAGGTCGAAGCTATTAATTTCTCTCCTTTTGAATAAAAAACAAGTCTGTTTAAAACTGATAACGGATATTAGAAATGCAAATTCGTATTGATATATTACATAGCTACCGAAAATAAAATTAAATAATTAATCTTTATTGAAAACAGAAGTTTTCATGCTAGTGCGTCAAGGGGTAACTTAGTAGTATAGTTTAGTTAGCTTTTATTCAAAAGAAACTATTTTATTATGTTGGAAAAATTTACTCTGAAGTTCTGTCGAAAATACCTCACAGTATCTCAATTTAGCCAAGACGTCAAATGAAAGTGCTTCAGTAAAATGTGAAACCCTAATGCAAATCAGATTCGTAAAAACTCGGTGTATACCTAGCTAATAGCTAGCATGAGTAACAAGCTCACTTTATTAGTTTCAAATTTCTTTAACGGAAAATACCTTAAAGTATTTCATTTCAGTCAAGAAAATAATAGAAGTATTTTAGTTACATGTGATACTCTGTTATAAATTGGGTTCTTGTATAGATAATTTGTTTCAGATACGTAGCTATGGAGGTAGCGTTTGCACGTAGACAGCTTAATTTTTATCCGGGTGCAATTTTTTTTTTAAATGAACGTTTTCATAAGAACACGAGGCTGAAAATCGCTAAAAGTTTAAGAACATGTTTAAGAACATGCTTTTATTATTGTTTGTATTGCTATTATTACTTTTATTATTAGTGGTAGTATTGAGTATTAGTAGTAATAGCAGTGTAATTTATATTATTTTAAATATTATTTATATTACCAACATATTATTCCAACAGGTCTTGACAGCACAAATGTTACAACTGTTTTTAAAAATAAAACACCACTTTTAATTTTTTGGAATATGTTGCGATGTTTTAAACATCATCTTCAGCCAATGTTAACTATACAAATTAAAGTTACAACAGATTATATTGTTGTAAATTTAATTTGTATAGTTAACATTGGCTGAAGATGATATTTGAAACATCGAAAAATGTTCCAAAAAATTAAAAGTGTTGTTATATTTTTAAAAACAATATATTATTGTAGTAATAATTTTTATTACAGATTTTGGTTAACTATATCTCAAAGTTATTCGCTAACACTTCAGAACTTATTCAGTTTAGTACGGCAATAATTTTAGCAATCAAAATCCATGTTTCAAATTAAACTCCATGTTTTGTACGAAATTTTATTAAATAATGTTACGGTGACTTAAATTGGCAGTGTCCATTAGAGCTTGAAACCGAAAAATCATTTCCTCAAACTATAAGGATTGTGTTTTTTAGAAATGTCAAAGTGTACATGCAGATTATTAGTTTTGGATTTTTCACTCGTTGGTTTATTAAAGAAAAATAAACAACTAAAAGTTTCATTCTTTTAGAAAAAAGTCTTTTTTCTGATGACATAGGAGCATATGCATATAGCTTTGCAGGACTCAATAAAATCACAAAAACAAACATCTAAAAACACGTAAAATGTATTTTTTGATTTGTAGAAAAACTTCTTTTTTTCCAAGAGCTAGGTAGAAATGAATGAAAATACGTAAAATAAACTTTTTACTTACCTTTAGAAAATGTATACCGTGTTGAGAATAAACTCAAATCTAAGTCAATAATTTTTTTGGTGTTTCACTGAAATGCCTTTGACATTAAAAAGCTCCAACCTTTTTATTCTTATGCAAAAAAAACTGTCCAATGGAGACTTTGACGTTAATTTCAAGTCTGACCAATACGAATTCGCACATCTGTTTATAATCCCTATTCTGCTGTCAAAAGATTCATTTGAATTATTAACTTTGAGTTAGAATTACATTGAATTAGAGAAGTGACATTGTAACGTTGTTACACTTGATTTTGAGAAGAAACAGAAAAAAAGTTCATTCTCTCCGAAGGCTTCAGATGCAAACTTTAACTTTATCAATTTATCAAAAAATAGTTTGCCTAAAGAAAAAAATTTTGACTCCCGAGATTAAATCCTTAAGTCAATACTATACTGCAAAGAACCTCTAAACACATAATGGATGAATAGAAAATTTCAAAAGGCTTTCATTAAACCGTCCATTTCATCCGCCTAGCGATTGAATAGCGCATTGTTTTGATAAAAGTTATGCAACATAAAACTTTTAAAAATTGAAGTCGAACATTGTATTAGAAAATGAAAGTTTCTTGCATATTTTAAACTTCAATTTCTAAATTTTCTATGGCTAGTCTTTTCATGTTGCTCCTTCTTTTTTTAAACAAAGTTCATAAATGAAACAAAACTGAAGAATATATTTTATTATTGTATTTAGTAAGTTATCTGGCTAGGTTTTTGAGAACCATCGATTCCAAGGATGTGACACGTCATGAGAAATACAACTTTTTGTTTACCTGTGGCTCACAAAGCTCAAATAAGAAATAAAAGTCAAAAACATATTTCAAAATTCGACAACACATTCAAAATTCGAAAACACATTTCAAAATTCGAAAACACATTTCCAGATTCGAAAACGCATTTGCAAATTTAAAAACACATTTTCAAATTCAAAGTTCAAAACACATTTCAAAATCTGAAAACGCATTTTAAAAAAACAAAAACACATTTCAAAATCGTCGCAACACATTCATCCCAGGTCTCAATTCTTCGTGCTTAAAAACGAACGGTTACCAATTGTCGCACATTTTTCTGCCAACGTAAGTAAGTAGAGTTTGTATGATATTTGTGAGGTTTTTATTTTGAATCGCTACTCAACTTAACTCAATATCAACTTTCAGTCAGTAAAGGTTCTATATAGCGGGCTCAACTGCTCCAGAGCGGTTCTAGGCTCAAACATTCAATGTAACTACAAAAACAGAAATACTTTCCAGAAGATTATCTTTTATACAGCAAAGATTTTCAAAATGTCTACTCTTGCTCGATACTCTTGTTTCTCTACTGGGGGTCTCTAATCACGTAAGCTGAAATTCGCGCCCTTTATAACGGAAGTGAAGTATCCTCTTTTGGTTCTCGTACAGAGTTTACTGGGATTTTTAGTTGTATTGTAAAGTCAGAGTGTCCAACCGTCCCGATTTAGGCGGGACAGTCCCGATTTTGACTGAGAACCCCGAATCCCGACTCGACGTCAGTCGGGACGGAAAATGTCCCGATTTTGAAAATCAACGGAGCGTCATTTCTTATTTACTCTATTGCAATTTTTTTAATTGTCTCAGCCTCGGTGTTTTCATTAAGTTCGTTATTTAATATAGTTAAATTAATAAATAAGTGTTGAGACTGTGATTTTTCACGCTCATAAGGACCGCGGATGGCTTGCGGTTTCTTTAAAAAATGTGTCACTGTCGACGGTTGTTTATACTAAAAACACTCAGTTGAATTTTATTTATCTTGTGACATGGCATCTGTTGACCTTCCTAAAAGTAAGAAAAGGAAACCCGAGTGTTTTCATTCCAATCCAAATGGAAGAATGAAGTATTTACGGTAAAGGTTAATAGAAGAGAAAAGAATAACATTTGCAAGAGAAGATTATGCAGGCTGAGGCAAAATTCGTGCAGTTTGTGGCTGAGCACAATTTGCTGATTCGTATTGGAGATCATTTACAAAACTCGTTAAAAGCATGTTTCCGAAGAATTATGTGGCACAAGGTTTTCAGTGTTCTTGCACCAAAACTTCCGTGCTGTCCAGATAAAATTATGGCAATGGAAAGTATTACCAAGAGAAGCTTTTTGCAGCTCTCCGTTCGACGACTCCCTCAGACTATTTTAGCCTATTGATCGACGAGTCTAACGATCGTGGTGTAGAAGCGA
>JAOTRI020125055.1:0-11831 GCA_028564885.2 Zoanthus sanctaehelenae
TTGCTATTTGCAGGTGGTGTGATATTTGTATATTTAATGAAAGAAATAAAGACGTTGTTGTTGTTGTTGTTGTTGTTAGACAACGGTCTGCCACAATAGCTTGCAGTAAAAATGAAATAATTAATTAATTATAATTAATTAACTAATAAATACATAAATACAAACTGGAATGCTAAGTATTGAATTAAGTATTTACATAATGTGTATTATCAAATTACAAAAGTGTGTTTACGCTGGGACGATCCCCCAGAAATGCTGTGTGAGTCTGTTTCTTTTCCTGACATAAGAGAGGGACGGCCATTTCAGGTCTTGAATCATTGCTGATACGCTTGCTTCTATACAGTAGCTATTTTTAACAAAACGTGCTGCTCGTCCCTGGACCATTTCTAGTTGATTTATACATTTTTGGGTGTATGGATCCCACGCAGATGATGAATACTGCATCAACTGTTGGAAGTGATTTGTAGAGTTGATATCAATGCTAACAATAATTATTGTTGCTGATCCTATAAAAAATATTTAGTTATAATAATGATACTATTCTTAAATGTTTTATCTGTGTTATTCTTTCATTGTCATTATCTTTTACAATTAAAGGTAACCTTGTGGCAGCTAAATCGTTCGACACTCACAGTGGCGGGAAATGGGGAAACAGCGCCTCTAGAAATCTCAAGCGGTTTATCCAATCTGTTTCAAATGAGTAAGGTCGCATAGTAATAGAATTATTAAAGATATCGTTTCTTACTATGATTATTGTGAAAGAATTAGTACTGTCTAATATCTGTAAAGGGAACACGGCAAGAATCAAGACGCATTCACGTTTATTTCATGATGTTAGTTAAAATTTGTTTAAGGTTTCGCTCGATTTTTATTAATTTTTTTAAAATGACCCTTGTATATATTATAATAACTTAACATAAATGTACTTCAAACTCACTAGCCAAATTGTTTTGGTGGCCGTTCAAGATGAGGGTTGGTGGCATTTTACAGGAGAAGGTAGACAAGCACTTAAATCAGTTGGTGCGATTAATCCGTCTGTGGTGTATCGCGGTTCTTATGCTTTGATTGGATATAAAGGAAAAGTCAAACCGTCTTGGGTTAGAGAGCGAATTAGTGGCAAAGGAAGAGGTCCTACCAATCTCGAGTCAACCATTCCATATCGCCGCGTTCCAGCCCCACCAGCTTCACCAACAGCTCCATTGTCAGGTACAAACACAAAGCATACATGTAATTTATAATATTTATTTTGATCCATGCATCTCTGTATTAATTAATATAGAGACTTTTTCCTTGAGAGTGTGTGTGCTACGTTAATTATACTCCAACAGCTATTCAAGTCTGCATATAAATGCTTTCGGGGTGGAGAAAGGGGTTGATTCAGTCATACATTTAAATTTCCTTTAAGAGCTTGAATCATTCCTTACCATTTACCGTGTTTAATTTATCAATAACTTATATACTTTACCTACCGACGTATTGCGCATGGAATACTTTAACAAAGAAAAGCCACGGAAACTCTATAAACTAGTTTATCCAGGTAGCTAGATTTTTAAAAGGGTGATTAATTCAAAACAGAGAAAAAAATGATGACATTAAGTCATTGTTACAATGCATCTTGTTTTCGATCTTAGGTGCGTGTAATGGAAGCCCGTTAAACATCGTGGCCAGCACTGGAACAATCACTAGTCCTAACTTTCCGAGTAACTATGAAAACGGTGCTGAGTGCTCTTGGAGGATAAATGTGGCTGAAGGATTTAGTGTTCAGCTCACATTTGAAACGTTTGAACTGGAAAGCAGTTCTCGCTGCAAATATGATTACATTGAATTTCGTGACGGATCAAGTACTTCGCCCTCGATTGGTAAATACTGTGGCAGCAACGCGCCCTCGCCCATTCTCAGCTCTGGACCTAGACTGTTTGTCAAGTTTCATTCAGATGGTAGTAGAACAATGAAAGGTTTTAAAGCAAACTTTGTTAAGGTTTCTACTCCAACAAATCCTCCTCTAGGTAAGAACTAATGTGATTAAGAATGGCCAGCAATTAATCAAACTTATGACACATAAGAGATTACATTTGAAATACCGTTTTATGTGAAAAAGATGCAAAATCCTAGAAAAAACATGAAAATTCAAAGTTATTTTTCAGTTGAAGAAATTAACACTCTGGAAGATTTGTAGAAAAATCCAATTATTCGTGACTTTATGCAATGATGTAATTAATTATGGTGTCATAAAGTTAGCTTCAAAACATCAATAAAAGCTATGCCGAAGCATTTAGCTGTTGAACAAGATTTCAGGTCGAAATCATGCAGGAGGGGAACCGTTCGAGCGCCTTTCCCTTATTCATTAACTTCCTTGAGACTTCATCTATTGGGATATTTAAGAGAGTTTAATTCATTTAACTCGGTATCTAGTTATTATCATGTTTGTTAAGAAGTTCTATTAAAGTTGGCCTTCGTGAAGTGAAGTATAATGGTTTAACACAAAGCACAAAGTTTAAAATTCAAACATTAACCTTTCGCGGGAGCAACTGAATTAACTACACTGATCCGTCTACATGTAGATTAGACACTTCTATTTACGGATTATAAATGGAATTACGGATCAGTCTGATCATGTAATAGTAATACATGGAGTTTAACTTTTATTTTGAATAAATTATTGTTGTTGTTGTTGTCAAAAACCTAAATTTAAGATGATTTAAAAACCACAGAGTAGTAACAGTATCACTTCAAACAAGCATAAGAATAGATTAATTGTAGAGAATACGTAATGGATATTAACAATGACCAAGATACTTCAGGTTTCTTATAAGTCATCCGAACTTAATGTTTGTCTATCGATTTATAGGCTCCTGTGGAGTAAAACCAGGTTCAAGGATTGTAGGAGGAAGAGAGGCTCGACCCGGTGACTGGCCCTGGCAAGTTATGTTAAGAAGGGCCAGCGGTCGGCAGTTCTGTGGTGGATCCCTCATTGCACCACAATGGGTTCTTACTGCGTCCCATTGTGTTGTTGGAAGTTCACCATCTCGTGTTAGAGTAAGGTGCGAAAAATGTGGCAATTATATATTCTGTTACAATGCTCTCAATTCAGTAGCAATGGGGGTATAACTGTAGTTCTAATTCTTATTCTTCACTTAAATTATCAAGTGGTATTAACGAGTTAAAATGTTATAGCAACTTAAATAAAGCTATCCATCACTGCAGTCAATGAAAGTTGCAAATAAAAAGAAAAGCCAAATGAATTTATCCTCCTTCCTGTTAGTTTCATTTACTACCTTTGAAGTGGTAAAACATGTTCTTATTGTTTTCTAAGGAACGAAATGAAAAACCCAGAATTGAATTCTTAAGCCATATATTTATATAACCCTTAGTATTTTCTGCTTTGCTGCTGTAACTGTAATTTTCAGGGTTAAACTTAGCCAAGTTTTGAACAACCCAGCCCTACATTTCACTGGAAGAGCTAGGACGTTCCTTCTGCTGTTGTCTCTGTTGTCGGTGTGTGTGTGGCGGGAAAAATTTGATTTCGAGGAAACACTGCACAGGAGATCAACCTACTATTGCTATTATTATAATTTCTAACTGTTTTTTTTCCGGCTCCTGTTAGTTTTATTCAATAGAATAACACGAAAACAGTCGGGTTGACGTTCGTTTCATGAAGTCTGAGACGAGACTGGTTTGCTTACCAGGCTTCTTGCAGTAAAGTAATAAGGCAAAATGTCTTGATAACATGTTCAGTTCATCCGAAAACACAGAATACTGGCCACGTTTTGTTCTGACAAATGAGTATATGTTGGATGAAATGTCGGAACCGTTCAACAGATCTGTTTGTTAACACAACAACTATATCTCTTATAGTAGGTATAAAATACAAATATGGAATATTTTTGTGACCTCCTTCGCGTTCTAATATTTTCTTTCTAACATAGGCTTGGCGCCCATCATAAGTCTCAACAAAATGGCTTTGAACAGGATTTTCAAGTCTCAAAGATTATCACCCATTCTGAGTACCATAAACCTGTAAAATATTCTAACGATATTGCTCTCCTAAAACTAAATCGCCCAGCAATATTGAACTACCGCGTGAATCTCGTGTGTTTGGGAAAACACAACAGCTCTGCATTAAATAGAAAGCGATGTTTCATCACTGGTTGGGGTGACACGTCATCCGGGGGCAGTTCGTCTAACACTTTGTTACAGGTAAGAATGATGCAGGTTTAGTTATATTCAAATCGTTGAAGATGGGTTATAGTTTTTGTTTGGGTATTGATTGTTTTAAAAAATAGCCTTAAATCCTTTGCCGTCAGATCAACCAAAACTATAATCAATGGTCTGTTGGCGTATCTGGACACTGCTGTACGTTCTAGATGGAGTGGTTGTTGATTGGATGGTGGTCGGGTGTAAGCTTTATTTTATCGTTTATTGTTTTTCATTGGTTAAATCAGCAAGTAGGTAATCTGTATTACTGCACCTACGGTACGTACAAAGATACGCTGATCTATAGATTGGTTCAAATCAATCCACTCAACCACGCAACCATTGCCAGCATGCCAGTTTTCTTCATATCACCAGTAGTGATTGGTCTCAAACCGGTTTGAAAGAACAAACAATTTGGTTAAAAAAAACCACAACACACACCCTTAAGAGTAAATTCTTGTCGAATAAATAGTGGTGCGTCATTTTGTTTTTCAGGCTGTGCTGCCAGTAGTATCAAAAAAGAAATGCGACAAAGCCTACCCCGGAAAGATTGACGATTCTATGCTCTGTGCAGGTTTGGACCAAGGAGGAGTTGATACTTGTCAAGGAGACTCTGGGGGTCCATTGGTTTGCGAGTTCAAAGGGAGATGGTGGCTGGAAGGCGTGACAAGTTGGGGTCATGGTTGCGCTCGGCCAGGTCAGTGTATTTAAATACACTATTTAAAGTATTATATGATAAAGGGTTTGGTATGAGAATTGTTATAGTATTGTAAGGCATGTTAACATATGATATGGTATGTAATGTTATATATATATACTACTATTTAACATATCTCATTCTCGGCTAAATTACTGCTTATTCTGTACATTAGTAAACCTATACCTGTCTAAAGTAGCTGTGAGTATTAGCATATGCTGTATATTGAGTACTGGTCTTCATTTTTTTCTTTGTAGGTAAATATGGAGTGTACGCAAACGTACGTCATCTGCGTGTTTGGGTGTTAAGAAAAATGGCTTTAAACTAGAAATACGTTTTTAGCAATGCATGATATTTGAAAGCTGTATTCCACTTTCAACTTTAGAAAGAAAAAATAAAGTGATTAAAAATTATTATTCTTTTTTATGTTTTAAAAGCCGACAAATCCCTAGTGGAGTAAATTTAAAGCTGTTAACATTCAAGGTTTTAAAAAGTGTCATTTTCCATTTCGATACCTTTAGAGTGCGTGGACAAGTGTTCTAAAAACAAAATTCAATTGCGTTGCATTTTCGCCATAAAATCAAGCTTTCTAGTGTCCCCACCGACCACGCCCAACAAAGATGGCTGAGAGTTGCTTAGTCTGGGCCCACAATTTTTTTCAGTGTTATGTTGCTTCTCCGTACAAACCTAATTATTTTTGGCTTAACAAAATGAAAAATGATTGAGTTTGTTTGGAAATACATTGAAACACTGAAATGAACAGGCGACAATTTTTTAAGTGACGTCACAGACTACGCTGGACCCAAACTCAGCAACTCCCGGCCATCTTCGTTGGGCGTGGTCAGTACAAGAATTTTACAGCTCGATTTTGTGGCAAAAAAGTTGCAGAATCGGGACATTTTTTCTGGAATTTTTATGCAATATAAAGATATCAATAACACAAAAACTCTGCAGGCCATCTTTGCAATTAATATTAACTTTAAGTACGAGCTCAATCCCTATGAACTGCGAGGTCAGCATAATGCCCGATTTAGTGCATGTGTCATTACCAGCGCGCATGTGTAACGCAGTTATGTTTATTATTCTAGCTACATACATCTTTTAAGCGTTACCCTTCAAGTTCATTTTATGTTTTCTGTTGGAAATTAAACATTTTTGTTAGAGAAAAGTAACTAGCGGTAAACTAGTTTGAGCTGCGTCAAAGAGAAACAATTTAGTAATAAATATGTAAATTATACAACGTATAAAAGAAAGAATACTTACTGACGTTTCGAACGTTAGTCCTTTGTCGGAGTAAAAGAAATTAAAAGGAAAACTATTGGGTTTATATGGGCAGAGAGAAGAGAAACTAGCCAATAAAAACACAGTAGCTATGGAAATTAAAAACAACAAAGGATGAGACGAAAACATGAAAATGAATAAATTAAAAAAAAGTGAAGCGTTCATTGAACCCCATTGGGATTAAGTGTACCCACTCGGTGAATAACTCACATCTCTTTGGTTTTGTGGCAATCGTTGTCGTCGCTAATTAAAGAGCCAAAAACAATAAAATTCGATATAGAGTGGTTAAAGGAATTAAAGTGCCCGGAAACTGGTTTAGTTGAATCGTTGTTCGCGGATACAAGTTTGTTAGCTCTGCCGTTCAGACGAGACCGGCCCAATAAGACCAAAACAGCTGTCCACGGTTGCTAGCATTTAGGTTAACTAAAGGTTTTAGTTAACACATACACCGCATGGACTACTAGACAATAGCCCATGAGGCCGAGAGATCTAAATGTTTTAGTATTTTCCAACATATTGAGCCAAAAGAATACATGCTAAATTTGAGATGCTAAACAAGTGAATTTTTCAATTTGCACCTCTCGTTAGTATCTGTAAGAAAAATATATTAAAAAGTAGCAGTATTTCTGTTTTCTAATGCTTGTAAATTACCATTGAATATTTTCATTCCATACCTAATAGTAATAGCTGTTTTGTCTTCTCGGGTATTGAACTATCTATAGAAGTTCTTGTAAATGGTCATTTGACACTTCCACAAAACGCGAAGGAGCCGCCATCGTTTTTTGCAAACTCGTCACCTCGGACTACTACGAATAGCCCGAGGTTAGGGAGCCAATCAGATTGTAGTATGCGTAATAGCCCTTATGTTGGAAAATGCTATCTAAAAATTATTCCTCGAGCCCGACAATAGCCCATGAGGCCGAAGGCTAGTTGGTCAAAAAAAATATCGAGGACAAAACATCTTTCGCTAGTTAAAGCTAGACGTTAATTTTACTTTTGCGTCAAGCCATTACAAATACGGCCAGGCGTACTCACTAGACGAAACTTTGAAATCTTTTCCGTCTTTCTGCTTCACTACAGCAAAAAAAACTTCTTTTTTCATCTCTTCTATCGGAGTTTCAAATCTTGTTTGGCTTGAAAACTATTCTGTAAAAATAGCTATTTTAGTTTGTTAAAAAGGCAATAAAAATAGTAGTTGCAAAAGGAGTCAAATTTACGGTAACATTTGTCAACAGTTCAAATTTATTTTTTGTATTTACCGATAAATATCTTTATTCCATATATCGTTGATTTCTTTGCAGATTTTGGAATAGATTTATGTAATAATGAGCTCAAATACTCATCCGAAACTTCAGCTAAACCCGATTCAGCCGCCATTGTTTTGGTTTACTAGGTCGGCACTTTTCGCTACTGGTAGGCTATAACAAATAGCCTACTAGTAGTTCAACCAATCAGAACGCAGCATCGATAATAGCCTACTGGTTTGATTTTATCAATACGGTTTAGTCTGTCAGATAAACGAGGCTACGCTTTTTGGATTATAATTTATAAATAATTCTTCCATGCAAGGAGTGTGGTGTGTATAGGAGTGTTGGAAAACAAAAATTATAATTTCATCCCGACCAACCTGTTTCGTGATTATCAAACTTTTTAGAGTATTTAAGAAAAAATATATAAGCTACCATCATAATATTTTTTTCATTTCTAGTAAACTAAGATGTATACTATTTGCACAATTTTCAAATCAAAACATCTTTAAATTTAATTTGAAAGTAACAGTTGAATAAAGTTTTAATTTAATAGTTAAACAAAATATTTAAAGGTACAACGAATATTATTGTCACATTAAGTGAATATATCACAGTCTCAGGCAAGTTTCCAAGAGCATTAATTACGCTTCTATTTGTAATCCTTAAAAACAGCATATCAACGCGAGTACATGTGTTTAAATCAGGAAATCATACAGACGCTGATAACTATAGATCGGTTTTTGCCTATCATCAGTAGATTGTTAGAGGGCCACATTCGTAAGCATATTTATAACTTTATCTCATCTCATGATCTACTTTCTACTTCTGAATCAGGATTTCGTGCTCAACATTCTTGTGAGACAGCCCTCAACAAAATTCGAAATACATGGTATCAGAGCATTGAGGAAGGGTTTTTAACTGGCTAGAGGCAGATCTGTGAAAGAGTTATTTGATGAACTTACCTCAGCTCTTTACAGTGAACATAATTGGTGTCTATTAAATAGTATGGTAATAAATGTTAAAAAGACTAACTCTATATATCAGAAACAATCTAAGACTGGATGTACTGATCTACGAGTTCACTATAGAAATACTTATGGACAGTGCACCCTATGACAAGCATTTGGGTGTCAACATTGATAAGCACTTGCTATGAAAAAAATATAGAAACAATGTTGCATTAACATTAAGCAAAAACCTAGCTTTATTACGTAGAATAAGGTCTTACTTTAATTTTTCAGCCAACTATTGATTATTTTAGCACAATATGGGGACAATCTAGTCATATTATTAGAATTTTGAAATTACAAAAACTAGCACTAAGATTAGAATTTATGATTGATTGATTGATTATAGAGTAAACTGTAGGTTAACTTTAATGACTTATAAAGCAATCAATAGTCTTCTGCCAAAGTAGTTAAGCAATTTATTTAAGACTAAAATCAGTTTCTCAAAGAGTTACAAAAAGTACTCGAAATAATGACTATATAACATTTTACCATCAAACATTAGAAATATTTTATCTTTTGCTACCTTCAAAAACAAACTTTATAAGTATTTTTAGAGATGTACATTAATACTAATTAGTTTATCTTTGTGTATATTAGTTTTTGTCCCTTTTGTTTACTAATATTTAATAGTATTAGTGTCTCTTATTATTTGTATTTATTTTCAGAAGGTCCAGTGTAAGATTTGTCTAGGACTAAACTAGTGTATTTCAAAAAATACTTTTTAAACCTTCTTTAAATAAAGTTATTTATTTATCTATTTATTATTAAAAAATAAACCCAAAAAAATTGCATTAATGCTTATTCATTAGTTGAATAAGATTGTCAAGCTTAGAGTTAATTGTTAAGTTGTATTCCATTTGTAATTTTGTTTGTTCTTTGAATTCTCTAATTATCTTATCAGTGAGTAATTTCTCGTTCTTTAAGTCAATCAACTCTTGTGTTATTTCTTTTTGCCTTTTCCTCTGATCGTGTAGATCTTTAAGTATTTCTTCCGTTCTGCTGCATGACCTACACCTGTCTGGAACACCAGGTGTGCACCTCGTGTTTTCGACATCGTCTGCACTGCACATCTGTTTTGAAAAACAAAAGGTCAGCAACCAATAAGTTTATTCAGAGTGATGGAAAGTGAATACCATAATTCTTATAGTTTTTTTTCCTTTCCCCTCTTACTTTTATATTTTTTTAATATTGAATGTGCGAAATAATCCATACGTTTTTCTATTTCTTCAATATCCCAAAGAAATTTGACAAATATTTACCCTCCAATTCGCTCTATCTCCCGTTCGTAATAGTTTGACAATAATATGTTCTTACAATACTTTTTTCTAGTGCTTTCCTATTCTAAAGAACTGTGTAAAATTCTCTTTTTTCAATAACTGTTTTGTTTCTCTGCTTGTTTGAGTCAGTGTTCTTCCTTTTCCTTTCATGAGTCAGTTGTGAAAGTGACCATTTTCACACTTTTAACATCAATCATTTATTGGGTTTACACTACTATTTAGAGATTGTAACACATAATTTACCGGCAATCATATATGTATACGAAATTATATTACAATACATACATTAAATACATAACAAAAAAAAATATATATATATATATATGAAATACAACGAGGTATATCAATAAAATGCATTTTTATTTGATGGGACTTGAAACCGACGTCACTGTCATACAGCATAGCAAATGGTCTTGGTCCCAAGAGAGACAGATCGAGTCAATTAGAAACCAAATAAGTCATAAAAGAAAAAATGTTTAAACAGAAATCCGTTAAAAAAAAAGAAGTGAACCAAAAAAAGAATTCAAACAGAAAATGGTTGTTAAAAATTGTTTTCAAAAATGGCGACCTAAACAACACCCAAAGACGCGACAAGGATGCGAGGTGGAAATTAAGCAAGGTTTTGCATAAGCATCAGCTGGGTACCTTGATTGCTGTGCCCCTCGAGTGCAAAGTCATCGCCAGTGACATTCTGAAATCGAACCGTGTTCCGAATACTGGGATGCTTCGTAGCAATTTAAATCAAAGAATCAAAGCAGAGGCAGGGCTCATTAATGCATGATGAGAAAATAGTGAATTAAAAGTAATCAGTATTGTGCACAGGTAAGTCAGTAAGTTCATCAGTTGTAAAGGAAAGCCAAGTTTGGATGGCAAGTATTTAAGTCTTATTTAAATTGATTAGATACTGTTTTAGGTCTTTTCTGAAATAATGTAACAATGATTTTGATTTGAGTTCAGGGGAAAAGAAATTTCATAATGCTAGGTCAGCAGACAGAAGAAATTTTTGGTAAATTGAATTATATAGGTTCACTTGATTTTCTAGTAGTATAATGGTGTTTTCAAAGTTTCTATTGAACATGGAGTGAAATATTAATGATTTTGGAATAGTTTTTGTTTCTTCAGAAAATACAAATAAAGCAACTTAAAAAAAATGAATATTGTCCAATTTCAATAGATTGTATTTATAGAAGAGAGGAGTAGTGTAAGCACAAATGGTGATCTAATGATGATGCGTACAATTCGTTTTTGTAAAACAGTCAACCTTGCCATGATACAAGAATGGGTAAACAATAGAATAGTATAACTGGAACAAAGATGATTGTGATAAGCAGAATTTAGCTTTGGAAATAATTCATATATAGTTTTGGATATCTTATTCTTATTTGCAACAGTGCCAATACGGTCTTTCCACGAAAGATGTTCATAAATTATAATCCCACATTATGCTTTGTTTGCCTGAAATTGGCTCATTTTTAATTGCTATGTTAAAGGTAAGATGAACCTTTTTTTACATAACTCGAAAATAATGTCTTTAGTTTTTTTAACATATTAATCAAACAAAGAAATTTCACTTATCAATAAATATAGTCTGCTCTGCAGATACTAACTTTCTGCGGAACAAAGAGCGCAATACAAACCAATTTTTACAAAGTTTCTTATGATTTGTTACTCAATAATAAGTGCCCAAAATATTTACTTTGAATACGACGCTGACATCTTCATCCCAAATACCAATATACGGATAAACACTGGAAATGTCCTTATCATTCGGGTCATACGACATTGATGTTGTGCAGACTTCTTTTCCGTTAAGAGTGAAGACAACAGGAAGGGTTTTATTTTCTATTTCACCAAATATAGCTTTACATCCAACAACATTTCCCCGATAGGCCATTGCGCCTGTTTATATTATAAAAAGAGAAAAAAAATTAAAAAGATATAACTTCAGTGCCAGCAATCAGTAATGATAATAATTACAAGAGAGGCACACATTTTGATAATATTGAAGGAAGGAAAGAAGGAAGGAAGGGAGGAAGGGAGGGAGGAAGAAAGAAAGAAAGAAAGAAAGAAAGAAAGAAAGAAAGAAAGAAAGAAAGAAAGAAAGAAAGAAAGAAAGAGAGAG
>JAOTRI020125066.1:0-11830 GCA_028564885.2 Zoanthus sanctaehelenae
TAGCATCAACTGATGCCAAATGTCTTTTAGCGTTTCCAAGACAAATAGCATCAACTGATGCCAAATGTTTTTTAACGATTCCCAGAAAAATAGCATCAACTGATGCCAAATGTCTTTTAGCGTTTCCAAGACAAATAGCATCAACTGATGCCAAATGTTTTTTAACGTTTCCAAGAAAAACAGCACTAACTACTTTCTTACCTCTAAATTCTCTACAGTAACAGAACGTTGCACAAGTGTATTTTCCCGTTGTAGTAAGTCCCTGTATTTCGCTGTCAGATCATTGTATTGCCTGTTGGCCTTTTCAAGTTCATACGCAGGAACACTGTTATCAAGCGCTTGCTGTAGCACTGACATCTTGTATGTGGCCATTTCCTGTCAATTGAATCGCAAAAAAAAAACATTTGTTCAACATTTTAAGTCAAAACTAGATGCTGTTGAACAAGCAAAGGTACCTACTTAGCTGCCCATATCTCCGGATTCTGTAGTGTTAAGCTGATGAGAGACTTTGTCTCCTCCTGGATGGGACACTATTTTATTAAAGGTTAGTTCCAGCATAACCTGGTACTCATATACTAATTGAAAACGGATGGAAAGCTGAAAGAACTTAGGTGGGAAAGAAGGCCACACAAATGTTCAAATATTTGCTCAGCCGGGATCGTGCCAGGATCCCTTAAGTTCGGAAAACGTCTTACTTACTGTGACGTTAGACAATTTAAGTTAAAATCTGTTGAGATGCTCTGTCAAATGGCTAAAAGACATGATACAAATATCCTTGAGTTGATAGCAAACACAATAGTTATAGATGGTGGCTTTTACCTTGTGCCGCTGAAGATATCCAAGACGTTCCGTGACGGCAGTTTCCATGTAGACAACATCACTTCTTAATTTCTTGTTCTCCTTCCTGAGTGACTGTTCCACTTCTTGCATCGCGGTGTATCGTCTGGTGAGGGATTTCTCATTTACTCTCAGCACGGTAACTTTACGTGTCAGCTCACCTAACCTTTTCACCATTTTCTCTGGTTCACTGGATAACGTGTCCAACAGACGCTAGAGTGGATAGCAACAACATGGCGCTCACTCATTGAGGATAACAATATTGCAAGTGGTTTTCAGGGTAAAGAAATTGTCGTTGCAGGACCTAACTCTCGGCAAGTTTTTTTCTTGGAAAACCTGAGCCAAACTTTGTGAGAAATGTAATCTTTTTCTTAGTAAACTTAGTACTCCTGCAATTTTTACCAAACCCAAGTTTAAATCTCATTCATCAATAAACATCCTAGCCAAGGAGTTCAGATAAATTATATTTGTTTCAGGAGTTTTTCAAGGCCCTTGAAGAAAATTTGAATGTTCTGGAGTTTCTGTTCAATTTTAAAATGTATTGATTGATTCACTAAAACTTACCTGCTCCAAACAGATGTCGTTTCAAAGTTCAATTGCTAAGAACAATACTTGGTATCACAAAGGTCACAGGTTCGAATCCAAACAGTCGTCTGGAATTGGTTTGAGCTGGCAATACAGGTTCAGAGTTTTCTGATTTCCATAACAAAAAATGTACACTGTAACATTAATTGCCAAGAAAGTGGTTGCACTTCTTCTTAACCAGAAACTTATCTTTAATCGTTTGACGGCTCAAATCTTGAGATAAAATCCGAATTTGCAGGGGGTCGAAAACCTTCAAGTCAAATCGAGATCAACAAATCTCAGCCGATATGCCTAGCGTAAAACTCGATCCTACGACATAGAAGGTGGTATCAGGGACTGGTGACCACTACTCCAACACGACTTCCATGCAAGTTTATCCGAAGCTATAGTTATACATTGATGGAACACGAAACCTACATTTTCACTACGGAGAACTAAACTTGAACTTGTTAATATATTTCATCATCATGAATGGGCATTGCATTTTAGATAATACTTACGTTAAATTCTGCAATTCTGACTATATCTTGCTCCCTTGCAAGATCCAAGGATTTCTTTTCTTCTTCCATTGTGTTTCTATCTTGATACCACTTATTTTTTTCATTCAGGTGCTCATCATAGACAATGCCCTTTCAAAAACCAGGGATTGATTAGAATTCTTTCCATATCCTACACGCTTTACGCTTTTTCAATATACTAATTATTGCATTGTGGGGAAACCCGAGCGTCCTTGTAAGCTAATGAAGAGTCTAATATGGTTTACAGTTGCAAACATTCAGACTCTCTATAACTTATGACAAATATAAAAGGTTAATCTCTGCTAGTAAATTGATCTTAACCTCCATTCTTATAGTCAAGTATTTGTGTAGGTAATCGCAAGAGGCCGGGTAAAATTAAGGATTAAATTCATGAGCGTTTTCAATTTTTTACAAAATTGCCCGAGTCGCGGAGCGACGAGGGTAATTTGAAAAAAATTGAAAACACAAGTGAAATTAATCCTTAATTTTACGAGGAAAAATGTGATTACATGTTTATGACATAGAGGGCAAAATTCTTCGCACGCTTTCTTCTAAACCAATCGTCGTTGTCGGTGTCGTTGTCGGTGTCATTGTCGGTGTCGTTGTCGGTGTCGTTGTCGGTGTCATTGTCGGTGTCGTTGTCGGTGTCATTGTCGGTGTCGTTGTCGGTGTCGGTGTCGTTGTCTGAATAGTTGTCGTTGTCGGTGTCGTTGTCGGTGTCATTGTCGCAAACCAGCAAACAATCAGCGCCTAGTAATTTTGCCCTCTATGTTATAAAGAACTAAAACGAATATTCATGCTTGAAAAACATTATTTGAACTTGCTTCAAAACTCAAGAATCTATTGCTTCTTTTCGTTCCTGATTCGTGAATGACTGAAAAGTTATATTTAATGTGATAATGTCATTGATCTAAAGTACTAAAATAACATTCCACATGTACGAAGAAAACATGTTTAGTTACCCTTTAGTTACCCAAAGCATGAACTATAGAAACCATCTAAAAATGGCTCTCAAGTCCCGAAGAATGGAAAGGCAAAGTGTCCTAAAGCTTGATCTCAAGAGTTTAAAGACGTTAAACGATGGAAACCCCGAAGAACTGGAAAACTTTTGTAACTGAATATAGAAAAATCCATGTTAGCGAATTTAATTTTGTTTATTGAGGATCAACTCAGTGGGGGACAGGGCACCTAACAAACCTGTTGATGAATCATAACTGAAAACTTCCTCTTGTACGTTTCGAGATCTTTCTCCATTTTTTCCAGCATTTCCTCCTTCAAAGATACTTCCTGAAACGCAAAGCTAGTGTTTAATTTTGCTAAAAAAAAATCAATACACATCTTTTCAAAGTTTATGGATGGTTCTAAAAACTGTAGCGGTCATACATAATGACATCTTTTGAAACTCTCATAAACGATATTATTAGTGTCTGTGTTTAAACTATAAAAACTGTTTCAGTGCCTCGAATGAATCAAACCAAATGTTTATCTCCCACAGTTAAGATATCTTACTAACGAACAGTAACTGTTTTGCTATTAATTCAGTTATTTAATCTTCAGAAACATTTTTAATTTATGAAAGTTCAAATAACAATGCAGTCAATGCATAGCAACTCAAATTCTGATAGCATTCTCTGACTTTTACGGAAGATCCTTTCGTAATTTCATTACTTTCACTAAGATTAAATAATAGGCTACATATGTACACATATATAATAAACTTCAATGTAAACTATAAATTGACGATTAATTAAATGTATATATATGAAAAAATTACTTAACTCTGATTGGTCAAGGGAAGTGCAAATACTTTGCGATTCTAAGGAATAACGTGTTATTCAGAAATTTGTTTAAATCTACCAATCAAAAGATAGAAATTGCTATGACAACTGAACTGTCCATGCACACATGAATTATCAGAAGCTAATAAGCCAATCGAAAAGTAGACGTTTCTATGACAACAGTGGAGACATATACTGTCCGTGCATGCATTCATGACTGACTTGTTACGTTCTTATTTTTGCTTTATAATCGTCATATTTTATAATTTTTTCTGTATATGATTAACATCGAGCCATTTTCTCGTTCATTATAGAATTAACTTGCACCTGTAAGTTTTAAGAAGCTCAACTGGCTCAAGCAAATTTGATTCTTACTAAGATGCACTCAAATTATTTTCATATTTAATTCGTTATGGTTCGATTACATAAACGAATTACAACTTACAAGGTTAGATTGGTCAAAGAAAGACATACAAAGTTCTTTTAACTCAATGTACTTTGCTTATAAGAACAGCATTCATTTACGTGTAACCCACTATTTTTGTAAAGGTATACATAGAGGATATTACATAGGTCACGCTCACTCGTGAGATATTTTCAACACTCGAAGATAAAGTCCGTATCTCCAAGCGACCATGTAATATTCTGTTTATCATACAATTATCCATAAAATACTTTGCAGTCATGTTGAATGAATCGCAAAGCTGCCGTGAAGCACACTCAAGGTGTAACCATGGTAACGTGGTAACATGGTTCACTAGTGAAAATAACAAGTTTCCGAAAGGGAGAAATATAAGTATTTTATGGATAATTATATGATAAATTGTTTTATTTGTTCAGGCCCAGTGTTTTCACGTAAACTCTGAAAACGATGAATGTAGTCGGCTATTTTCGAAAACGCCAGCTATGCGTTTACATGTAAAAGGTCGAAAACGATACATAATATTATATGATGAGCGTTTACGTGTAAACGTAAGTATTTTTATCCGGATAAATATATGGCCGTTTACGTGTAAATAGTTGAAAACGATACATAAATAATGAGCGTTTACGTGTAAACACAGATATTTTTTATCTGGATTACGTCTAAATGCTGCCTTATACTCTACCTGTAGCACTTGCAGGAGATGTTCATTAAGACTTGCAATGATTTCAGTTGACGATGGCGTCATTCCTTCCGGTAAAGGTACTGGCTGCAGTTTGATAACCCCTTCACCTGTGCATGGAATGGCAAATGACTAATTCTGAGCAACAATTAAATCAAATAAATAGAACTTTTAATCTGAAGCAGAAACTTGATAAATTCACACTGCAGATAAATATTAGGCCTACTGTAAGTGGATAACAGCTCTTGACACGATTCCAAGAAAATACAAAACAGATACGCGAGAAACTGCAAAAAGATGAAAGTCAATGCATATTGAATACATTTCAAGTTGACAGTTACCCCAAAAAACTGTAAAAAACCTCTTGACCTGCGCATGGAATGGCAAATCAATCAATTTGGGCAAGAAGAAAATTAAACAAAGAGAGCTTTTAATCTGAAGCAGAAGCTTGATAAAATAACGCTGCAATTAATTTGAACAGCCTATTGTTAGAAGATAATAGCACTCGACATGATTCCAAGAAAACATAAAACAGTTACACCAAGAAGCTGTAAAATATTGAAAGCAAATGCAATTTGATAATACATTTCAAT
The DNA here is from genome assembly GCA_028564885.2 of Zoanthus sanctaehelenae. Classification (NCBI taxonomy): domain Eukaryota; kingdom Metazoa; phylum Cnidaria; class Anthozoa; order Zoantharia; family Zoanthidae; genus Zoanthus; species Zoanthus sanctaehelenae. The sequence goes on from JAOTRI020125066.1 coordinate 5,418, forward strand.
TTGACAATCAAATGTAATTGTTTAACAAAATATTACAACAAACACTTATATAGCAATTACAATTCAATGAATACACATTCCAAGAAATGAAGAAACACATTCGAAGAAAAAAAGAAAAACATTCCAAGAAATGAAGATGCACATTCCAAGAAATGAAGAAACAACGCCTCATTTAAAAAGAATGCCAAAAATAGAGCGCAAATTTAAAAAAAATGTATTTCAAAATCTAATAGCCACAAACTGAAGTAAATAATTCCCTAAAAAACTACAAAGCGCTCCTACAAGGATGTGATACATACACTTTTCAAGAGACAGAAAATCACAAGCAAAAGGTAAAACACATATTTAGAAAACTAAGTAGTCTAAAGCCGTTAAAGTTCTTAGAAAGAAATTTCTTCAAAAACATATAACTTAAACCTCAAGTTTGGATAATGAAACTCAAAAGGATTAAAATAAATAAATATAATATGGTGTTATTTTTCAAACAAACAAACTCAGAACAAAATCATTCTCGTCTCGTGTTACAAGGGCCCACAACAACAACAACAACAACAATCTTTATTTTTTTTACATAACTAATATTTACATATGAAAGTACGGGCCCACAGGTAGCTATAGTGCTAATCTTGGCAGGCCTGTTATTTGACGTGTATTATTATAATTATTACTAGGGCTACCTGTGTTTGGCCGAGCCAAGGTTTAACCTTTCGTCAATATATCATTCTATCTATCTATCATGTCGCGTTTCGGAAAATTACCCAGAAGTCATTGTGTTTAGCATTGATAAAAAGGCTTTTTTCAAGTTTTCTAAAAGATTTCTTCCAATGAACTTCTCGCTCCGATATTTTTATTTACTTCATGTTTTCAAACTTTACCGTCAACTGAAAAGCTGCAGTCTAGAGAGAACACATTTTAAAAGTGTATCGTTGTTTTATTTCTTTATTTTCTTAGCATTTTGCTTTTTTACAACCCAAACTTTTGTAAGAAATACTTTTTATAGTTTAACACAAACATAAAGTTTAAATTACATAGAAGAAAGAACTAAACAAAATAAATACGGTTTAAATTTTCCTTATGCAAATTCAAGCAAGTTGTCAACTTCCATGAAATTATTTCAACCATAAAAAAGTCTCAAGCGTACCGTTCGCAAACTGACAGTTCTCACAGTTTTTAAAAAAATGACGAGGACTAATTTTATGGTAAGAAAATGGTTCTTAACTTTTTGTAAACCTCTAATTGACAATGACTATTAAATTAAGAGATTTTCTTTACTTTGTTTTTAGACGTTGAACTATAGATCGCGTTTCTGAGGTTGTTAGCAGAGTGGCTAACGGCAATTTTTAGGCCGAATCATTCTTTTTGTGATACAAGCATAAAACTTGGAATAAATAAACTTTAGGCCCATCATTGTGAATCCAAACATTTTAGGTATCCTGAGTAAACGCGTGTGTACGCGTCTAGTTTACTCAATCAATTATATACAATATATATTGTGATAGATTCACATTAACACACATACTTGTACAAAGGGGAGAGGAGTTTGCAATAATCAAATAAGTAAACAATAAAAATAATAATAATAAATAGATATTCAGAACTAGAAGTTGTTATCCTTTGAATTTCACCTTAAAGATAATCGCGTTTATATCTATGAATGAATCTTCTTCGTTAAAAATACTCAAAAGAATACTTTTAATCTTCTTTTTGAACAAGTTTCTTGGCAGTTTTTTCAAAGAAGCTGGCATCTCATTCCACAATTTAGCACCTGCTCTTGAAAAAGCACATTTCTGTATTTCGAGTCTAGATCTTTTAATGTAAGACTTAATCGAGGTAGCGGAGCAAGTGTTGTAAGAATGGACGGTGGACGTGTTTGTAAATAAATTACATATGTTAGGCGGTGCTGTAACATTTCTAACGTCTATCATTAATTCAGATAAAGCTTTATAATATAAGAAATTAAGAGCCAGAAGGTTAGAATTAATAAAAAGCTGAACAGTGTGCTCATCTTCTTTTTAAAGTACATGAAACGTTTTTGTAGTAGTAATATTTTTTCAACATAAGATTTACATACTTGACCCAAAACAGTTAGTCAATCATGAACTCAGAAGGTTTCCCATGCAATGAGGATAAAGTGTATATTCAAGAAAATATAAATCCCCTCAAAATGCACAAGAACGTTTTGTATAACTTTTGATTGTGCTTGATAACCTACCGATTTCTTTTAATGCTTTTATTTCCTTTTCTTGCTCTTCAATCTGCATTACGACAGAAAAACAAAACAGACTCTTATCTCCTTGACATTACAGGAACCGGAAATAAGCGCCGGTTCCATGGGCCTCGATCTAGCTGGCTTAGCTAAAACAAAATATATTGTTACTGTCAAATGTAATTAATATTATAAATTTCAACAGTTTTTAAAGTTCTTATGGCTCCATGTCAGAGGCTTCGAGAAAGAAAGGAATGGAGAGGAGATTGTCAGGTGTGAAAGACCACCCTTTTTAAAAGGGTCTTTTAAATTTCAGAAAAACTGATCGAAGTCGCGCCCACTTCCCTTCCCGTACAGCAGTAAAATTTGTAAGGTCCATGGATCCACCACCTCAAAGTTCCTTGCATTCCCTGCACTTAGTTGACCCCCCCATCCACCCCCTCTTCCTCAAAAACTCTTAATGACACCAATCAGTAAATATACCTTTGCTTCTCTCCGCTCTAAATGCATAAGTGCCTTAGCGGTCTCATCTCTGGCGTGGTGAAGTTCTCTTCTTAACTCATCATTCCTGCCTGTTAGTTGCTCCATCTAGGAAAGGCTATAATTTAGTAAGTGAATATCAATGAAATATCTACGTATCCGCTCAAAGAAAATCTTTCTGCACATACTATTGTCCAGCTTATACGGCCGTTTCACTGCTTTCCTTTTTGCCAACTGTTGCTCTTTATCTTTCCAATGTTATTCTTAATTGTTTTTACACCAAATTATTTTTGCATTTCCCGCGTTTTTTATCTTTTGTTTTTCTTCTCCCACACAGTTTATTGTTTAGTCTAAACATTCATTTGTTATATAAATACTGATGGCCTTGGAGCTCGTACAGCCAACGTAAAGCCGATTAATGACATTAGAGCAAGTGAAAAGACGACGTTCAAGCGATTAATGACGTTGGACCACATGAGCAGACGATGTTGAATCGATTAATGACCTTGGAGACCTTTCAGCAGATTTAGGGATCAATGTACCATCCTTAAGGGCAGTACCAAAACATATAGTCGATCATGTACAGTTAGAAAAATCACTTTATGTCAAATCTATCTTTCTCATATTTCTTGTAACTCTTCTCTCATGTAAATATTTGTATTTAATTGGTATTAAATATTAGGAACGCACCTGAGCCTTCAGCTGAAGAGTGGTGTCGTACTGGCCAACAGCGTTGCGAGACTCGATCATCTGTGATAAAATGATACACAAGATGATGCTACAAATAATATGAAAACATTTTAAGGCATCGTGTTTCCTTTATATATATACAACAATAGAATAATTTTCCATCCACCAACAACAGTAAGTATTAAACTAAATCTGCAGATCTGTAAGCATACGGATTATCATACAAACTAGATGTAAAACGTGGTATATTGTTATTTTAGAGATTACTTTTGAATTTAGAGCGTTTAATTCCTCTTTAGAAACTTCTGAAAAAGAGGAGAGAGCCAGCGTAATCCTGTGGCGTGTTTTCTTTTTTTTGCCGTTTTGCAAGAAGCGTATCGTAAATGACGTCTAAACTACGTTATCGCTTTTCTTTAGATAAATAAACTTGTGTTAGATCAAGGAAGAAGCATAACGAATCAACTAGGTATCTTAAACAATGAAAAAAGAAAATCTTGAGAATGAGAACCGGAACTAAAAAACTTTGAAGACTTTATTGACGTTTGTTGTGAATTGAATAACAATATGGCCTGGAAAAATGCAAAAAAATATTTTGGATTAATAGAATGAGTAGCTAACCACAGAAAATCATGTCAACTTTTTTTGCCAAGCACTAAACTGGCCGATGTTTAATTATACAACCATCAATTTGTAGCACCAATAATTTATTAAAACTCTACGTAATAGAGGGTGGTGCATTTCCCGCAAAGCGCTAGACGTCTTGATAAAACAGCTAGAGTGAACAGTACCAATGGAAGAAAACAAAAAACGCATACCGCCATCAGCTTGTCCAAAGCTGACACTTGAATAACAGATTCACCTTGAACGCCTTTAAAAAGATAATAATAATAATAATAATAATAATAATAATAATAATATCTAAAGAATGAGGAAAAGCCGGAACAAACATAACATTTTATTTCACATTCATTTTACATTTACAAGTACATATTATATAATTACAGAAATACAGAGTTTGTTAAAATTAACTAATTTGTTTTTTGTAATTACTTTTAAATGCCTAGAGGCTAAATTAACTAAGTGTTTTAGTGTTAGCCAGTAGCCATTTTATGTTGCATTGAGAGACCATCTAGATTATTGTCATATGATCCAGAAATGGATCAAATCACAAAATGTTGAAATTGTTAGCTAAGCTAAATCCTTTACGAGCCTCGTGGCCCATGGAGCCGGCGCTTATCTCCGGTTTTTGTAGTGTTAAGCGGATGAGAGTCTTTGATTCCCCCTGGACGGGACTCTAATCCATCGCAGGTTAGCTTCCAGCAGACGCTGGTACTCATTTACCTACCCCAAAAGGATGAAAAGCTCAGTTGGCTTACGGGAAAAGAAGGTCACACAAATATTCAAATCTCGGCAAAGTGCCGGATCGAACTGGAGACCTTGTGATTGTAAATCAGAGATCTTACTAACTGCGCCAACCATGTCCGCCCGATTACACCACATAGAGCCCACATAACGAGCCACAAAACATCAATTCCTTTTACATCGCTTGGCTAACAGCTTAAACTGACTTCATATAGTTGTTCTACTACGTCTATAAAATGTAACAATGCTCAGTTCTCCTTTAAAAGAAATTGCATCATGCAATATTCTCTGTGTTATCCCATGTTTCACAATGAGAAAATTGCATCATGCAATATTCTGTGTTATCTTATGTTTCACAATCAGAAATAATTTGCACCACGTAAATGTGCAACATGGGAGATCACTGAATTTTCTCTTGTAAAAATGTACAATCAACAAAATATTACTGAGTCCGTTGAGCTACTGCATATGTTGATCTTTTTCTTGAAGCGAGTATGGATTCAAAGAAAACTGTTGACTTCTAATATGGTCAAGGAACGAACCGTATTCAGATAACGCGAATATTTGAAATTTCAATGATGTTCAATCAACAAAAGCAACGACATAAATTTCTCGACAACTGAACAAATTAGAACATTAAGGATGAGCTTTGAAAATCAGTAGAGTTTCAAGAGGTAGATGTGCTATTGTAGTGAACAACAGGAAAATGAATATTGATGAAACAAAGCAAACCATAAAAGATTCAAAGTAAAGTTCTCTCTAATTTGCTCAAATGAAAGTATGGGAACAAGTTGGGAGAATTTAGCAATTAAACTGGGGTTAAACCAAAATATATAAAATTATTAATTGAGCAGAACTTATAGATAAACTCACTAATTATATTATAATATAATTTCTTAGATATTTATTGAAATACTTATCATGATAAAATTAATAACAATAACAACAACAGACGTTTATTTGTAACTTCTTGTTTACATTAAACAATACATTACTAGATAAAACAAGAAATGAATGATACTGGCAGTCTGAAAATAGTACAAACTAATCGAGTCAGACTGCCAATAACAATACATTTATACTTGTACTGTAAAAAGTGCTGCGTTGTTTAAATAAATACCAACAGATATCCGGTCTCTGTGTATTATGTGAAGCTTTTACTTCACAGCCTCAACTAATCAATGTATGTAGACTGGTGCGTAATCAGGGAAGAAGGGGGATATTTTAGGGGTTTCCTGACAACCTTCACCCTTTACTGAGTTAAATTTTAAAACAAACTCCTTGCCATGCATATCAGCGGCCAAATTCCTCCCCCCCTCCTCCCCTCTCAAAAATACTTGCTACTCCTCTGCCAGGAGGTTCCAAGTGCTTTTAGTAGGGAAAGGTGTTTGAGATGGGTTGGTTATGGACTGATTGCTATTATTAAAGTTAATATGATGGCGACCAAAAAAGTATTCTTTGAAACGCATCAGGCGTTCAATATCAAATATGAGCGTTAACTTCAGACCAATTAATTGTTGCTGGACTGGGACAGAAACTTAAGAGTCGATCTCTGTAAAAATCGAGAATCCGGCGCACGTCGTCAAATTTTGGATTTTTTCATATTTTGTCCAAATAACCCCTATTGTAAGTTATTTTCAAAAATTATATTCAAAGTTTCATCTGCGTCGTATTT
>JAOTRI020125077.1:0-22321 GCA_028564885.2 Zoanthus sanctaehelenae
CGTGTTTACATACTATAATGTAAAACGGTTTTTCAACCAATCAGAACGCGCGTACCATTTAAATTATTTTATAAATACATATACACAACATTTCTGTTAATAAAACTATACTTAGCTCAAAAAGTGCATGTTTCTTAGTTTATTTTTTATTTTAACCAGAACATACGATTTACTAGGCAACAAAGTTGCAGACAGCTACTCCGTCATACAAACTCCATTGCCTAAAACTGACATATATTCTGGAGAATTACTTTATACGTTCTTTAAACTTAAAATTGTTATAAAGTATACCAAAAGTATTAAGGGTAATAAAACAAGAAAAGAGTATTTTTAATTTTTAAGCTGCTTCCCATTTATACTTAACAATGTTTTATATGATTGTACACAAAGTACTTCACTCCCCTCCAGTCTCTTGTACTTAGAGCCTCAGGATGTTTCTCAATTGTTTCTTCACAAGCTGTTTTTCCTGGAACCTTTTTTTGTCTGATAAATGAGCTGAGTTCATAAAACACAGCTTGTTTCTCAGCAGTTGACCAAGGTCTTCGGTTGGTCTTATTACTTCTTCCTGACATTAAAAACCAAAACAGGAATCACTTTTAACAAGTCTCAGCAGCACAAAGAAATTCTCATAATTATTTGACAGCAGCACAAAGAAATTCTCATATTTGTATGGCTGTTCCATACGAAATGACAAAGAAGTGACAATATTATTTACTTTTGAAATTTGAACACAATTTTCTCCTTTCTTACCACAGGCATTTGAAAAGCACCTATTTGGTAAAATTATGCTTTCAGCAGGTTCAAATGTTTAAAAATCAATGATTTAAGATTCTTGCAAGCTGATAAAAGAGCAGTCCACAAGTACTGTAGTTACAAAGTTCATTACCTGTATCTTCAACTTTCTTCGTTTGGGGGGCTTTTCTTGATCTTTTGTATTCTGGTGATCCTAAAACCATGTAAACAAGAAACAATATGACTGTAATTAATTTATATATTATGTTACTTCATATGTAATAACATATGCATCTATAACCAATTTAAAAAAGCAGTAAAAGAAGAAAAAAACAGTTTTTTTTTCCCGAGTCCCCTACTTACAGCAAGTTCTCCAAGGGTATTCTTTTATTTTTGTTGCTATCACAAAAAATGTGTAAGCAAGCTCATGGAGTAACACAAAATGTTGAACACTACAGCATTCATTTTATCATAGACAATTTTCTAAGAGTGTTGTTTCTGTGTAGAAAATAGAAGTGATACCCTGGATAAACAATTTGTGAAGAAATTTATAAATAGTAATCTGAATTGAGCTTGAAACTAAGTGTGTTATGTATGTTTGAATAAAACTTTATTAACAAAAAGTAACACTTTTTACCTGAGCTTTTACTGCCTGATGATTCACCTGGGTCGGGCAGTTTCATATCTGCAATAACAAATTGAAAAAAATGATACTTAATTTAAAAAGTTACATAATTACATGCACATTCGTTAATTAACTAACTGGTTGACGGACTTTTAATTTTACTTTCATGATTCAGCGCAAGTTACTGTCAGTAAATGATTTTTTTCAAATAACTAGAACTGAAATGAATACCTGTAATTTCGACACCCATTCTCTTTCTCTTTTTCCTTTTTTCTTTACTACTTGATGGATCTGTATGAAACGAGTCATTTTTCAATTTTTAACGATATATTATAAAATAAGATGCAAACCAATGTAAATGTGGACTACATAAAACCTTTAGCAATTGATTGCAATTGACTCGCAACTATACATACAAAAAGTATCAGACCATTTTAATCTTTAGGAGGGCCGGGGTGATGTTAAAACATTCTTACACTCCTTTTGCACAAGGTCAAATGGTCAATCTCTAAACAAGTGAATATAGAATACAATTCTTTTTAATAAATACATAGTTTTGTATAACTCTGTACAAATTAAACAGCAAACCAAACAATAAAAGAGTTAGGTTCGCCTACATTTGACACCTTTCAAAATTCAAATTTTGAACAAGCAGTTTAATTGTTCTCTGAGCTCTGGAAAGAAAGCATTTTACCCTGCAAATAAATTATATTACTAATATAAACAAAAATCTCAATCACTTCTTTGTATTATTGATTCTGAAACATTTAAAACCTGCCTGCAAGGGAAAATTAAGTCAGAAAGTCCAAGTTTCTGGAGGTTAGAATTTGAAATTTGCATGTGCTTATTATAAGCCAAAATATCAACACACGATGCAAATGAGCATTTTAAACATTATAAGCAAAAACTTTTAGAAATGTTCCTAGATTTCTCAAAGTTGGCTGGATATCAAACTTTGCAATCTCCTTCTCTGATCCTCTGAGTGCACAAAGAAAAAAGAAAGTTGAGGAGAAGTGGAGGTTCACTCTGCCCAGAAGGATGGTAATGATTCGTTTATTTGTTTGTATGAATCATATAACTTTTGAACAACCATGATTTTGTGTAGATTTAGAATTCTCGATTATTGTTACATTTCTGTAGTTTAAATTAATTAGCGTGAGAGCAAGAGGTGAGATGAATGTGAGCTCTTAACCATTCTGTGGTTGAGTCACAACTAAAGGTGGTAATTGCCTGGCACAGGCCTTTTATACCATTGTGGTTTTATGTTAAAAAAATATTTACCAAGTGACTTACCAGCCTTTTTTGTGTTGCTTTCACTGTCTGACGATTCACTCAAGTTTGGCAGTTCAATATCTACAGTTAAAAACAAAAATTTTATTTGATGATTAATTATTGCAATCAGTGCAATATTTACACTTTACTTTTTTTGAACTTATGAAACTCCATGACTTGATTGATGCATTTTTGTAAGAGTAATTTTTAAGAACAAAGCTAGAGACTCTAATTTGCCCAACAGTTAACAGAGCAACTTGTTATGTCAAAATATCACTTGTTAGGTACAATACACCATTGGTCAAGTGATCAGCACATAAAAAACTTAAATTTAAATTCGCCACAACAAACTTACATTTCCGATTATTCAGACATATTCACACCTTGTAAACTCACAAAAAAACCACAACTGCCATTCTGAAATTAACTTGTCAAACTACATATATTTAACCAGCAACCGTTTAATTTGCTGTAACTGTGTGAAACAACTGAACTGCTTTACAACTAGCTGAAAAACCTCCACTGACATCATCAGCTCGATCTTTATACTGGATCTAAGAAAATAATGAAACTGAAGGAACTTGGGAAGTTAAAATTAGAAAGTGCAGGAATTTAATGTAAACAAAGTTCAAATAACAAACATCAAAAAGGTCAAACACTCAGTAACAGAAATAAAAATTAATGCAATATTAAGACAGAAAACATTTTAACCAACAATAATTTTATACTTAAATTGAAACCAATTTTTCAATGCTTCCATAGTCATTTATTATGATTATGTGTAGTTACTGAAGTCTATTTACCACCAATCTGTATATCATCCAACTTCTTCCCTGCCCACTGTGATGCTTTTCCTTCATCTACAGCAATAAGAAGTTTGCTAACTTTGGCCAGTTCAATAGTGCTATCTTGAAGTCGATAAAAATCACGATGTACAGATATGTCATGTCCCAGATGCTTTGCCAACCAATCAAGCTCCGTATTGGTCATATCAATTATCTGACACACAGTTGCAACATACTTCCTAAGTTTTGTACTTGTAACCAACTCAGGATGCTGGATGTTAGCACGGTTAGCAACAGCTTTCATACAGTCCCAGCCCCTTAGACATCTTCGAGAATTTCTTGTTGCTCTTGCAAAAACATATGGGTTATCTGGATGAACACCAACAGTAACTCTCTGCTTAAGAAGAGCATCAATGGCTTCCTTGACTTCAACAGTCAAAAGAAGTGGAACTTTTCTCCCTCGTTTGCCCCGTATCTCTACCATATCCAGACTGGCAACAAAATAAATATACTATTTCAAGAACTTGTCAGAATTTAAGGGGAATGTATATACTCCATTACTGGTAAATTGAGTAAGCACCCATGCTCAAGTAAGCACCCACCCCCTTTTCAGACCAAAGTTCTTGTACAGTATATATAGGGGTGTTTTGAACTGAATAATTGCTAAGAGTAATGTGGCTAAAAATAATGATAATTATTATCTTACTACATGTACAAAGTGCAGTACTTACCGCTTACTTAGTTGTTGTTCAGACGACTTTAACGATTTAACCACCTCTTGTATACCTACAGAAGCCCATGTTGGCCGATTCTTAAAACTTTCAATCTTCAACTTTGCTGCCTCTCCTCCCCTTCGCTTGTTGAAAAGAATCATGCGGGTTGCTGTAACTTCTGCAAGTTGAGACCATGTTGTTTTGGTTGGATTAGTATCAACTTCAGGAGTTAACCTCTGAATTTCTTGCAGCTGGAATTTTCGTATTTTCACCAAGTCATCTGTTAGAGGGTGTAGTTCTGGTTTGTTAAACTTTCTTTCTGAAAGTGATGTCAAAGCAACTGTGGAAATCTTACTGGCCCACTCTGATTCATGGAGCTGGAGATAGGAATTTACTTCCTCTTTTAGTTCATTTTGGTTTCTTCGAAGTGCAAATCCTCGGATAATATAAGCACACTTCTTCAAGTTGTGGCCCAGTTTAAGGGCAAGTGAAGGAGTGGTAAATCCAGATGGTTGCCCAAGGCTATATTTTGGCATGCAAAAACCACTTGTGTTTTTTACTGCTTTGATAATCAAATCAAACTTGCTAGGCTTGATGAAGTAAGTCAAGTTTTCTTCATTATTGTCAAGTTTTCTAAGTTCTAGAAGCAAGCGAGCAACTTCTCGCATTCTCTGTGATACATATGTAGCCTCTACTGATCCACCTTTCTCCAGCAAAGTTGCTCCAAGTGTCAATATCACTTCATCACCCTCAGCTGCTTCAGTAACAGAATCTTGTTGCATAATGGCAAGAACGTGTGCAATCAATTGGCTCTTTGCATCTTCAGGAGAAACTGGGTCAATCATTAACATAGCACTTTCTGCTCTTAAATGTCTACCACTTGAAATCTTTTCACTTGATTTAAATTTGCAGTTTTTAACATGCTTCCATAATTCTTTCTTGCGAATAAAGCCACAACAATGAATGCAGGGGAGAAAATCAGATGCATCAGGTTCTGGATCGTTAAGAGATGGACGACGAACAACTTTAAGCTCTCCTTCTTTTAGAGAAAGCACTTTTTGATTGTGGTGGAAGTTCCCAAGTAACAGAAGTTTTTCAAATTCTAATTTCCGTTCCTTTGATCCAACTCTTAATTGCATAGCTTTGGCAACTTCTGGCTCCTTGGAATGGCGGTCTTCTAAATGTCTGGCTATTTTAATAACTTCTTTTGAGCAAAATAGACAACTTTGCATCTTGTTATAACCTCGCTTTTGCCCAGGTTTATGTGCTGTACCTTGTACATAAACTATGGTAGAAAAAGCAATTGCAACACATGGTTACTATCAAGAACATCTGACTTTTGATTAGGGGGGCTACATGTAAGTACAATTTTTTTATCAACTGTTTCCTGTATTACAGCGGCTTGGTTGGAGCAGTGGTACTGTAAGATCTCTGCCTTCTTTTTAAGTTCAAACCTTAGCTCAAACTGTATGTATATTTACAGAAGTGTGGTTGGTGCAGTGGTAAGATCTCCAAGGTCCCAGGTTCAAACACCAGCTCAAACTGTATGCATATTTACAGCAACGTGGTTGGTACAGTGGTAAGATCTCGCCTTCTAGCCACAAGGTCCAAGATTCAAACCCCGGCTCAAACAAACTGTATGCATATTTACAGTGGTGTGGTTGGTACAGTGGGTAAGATAACCCTCTGCCTTCTAATCACAAGGTCCCAGGTTCAAACCCTGACCTAAACTGGGACCTAATCACAAGGTCCCAGGTTTAAACATCAGAGTGTTGAACATTTGTGTGATCTTTTCTGCCAAAGTTGATTTAGCTTTCCATCCTCCTGAGGTTGGTAGAATGAGTGCCAGCTTCTGCTGGGGGCTAACCTATAGCTAGCTGTAAAGTCCCGTCCAGGTGGAGTCAATGACTCTCATCCAATTAACATTACAGAAACCGGGGATAATCACCGGCTCTAATGGGCCTCTAGGCTTGTAAAAGGATTTAGCATAATATCAGGCCAGACCAGCTTTCCAGCTGTTTAAATCCCATTCCAAACATCAAAAAATAATAAGAGTTTTAAAGGTTGAAAACAGAAAGCAGAAACTCCTTTGGTTGCCATTGCATCATGAATATTTTGTTTTATATATGTTCTGTTTACTTATGTTGAAGACTTTTAAAATATATTATACAAGAGCCCAAGCAAGGCACTTCTTCTGTAAGAAATAATATTATGTCTTCTTAACAGATTTGATTATGAACTTACACAGTGATTTGTTGATACTGTCAAGATTTCTATTTTTATTTTAAAAATACCAAGATTGCATTTGATGGACTTAATTTTATCCCCTCCCCCTGATCTTAAGATGTGTGGTTTAATTACCTTTCTCAAATTTTTTATGATGGTATTGTCGATATACCTTTGGTTTTTTGTATATTTTTTTCTCTTTTTGAACCTTCTTTGGCATCAAATACATCACTTTTTTCATCTTCACTGTCTTCAAAGCCTTCAGATTCACTTGGTTCCGGCCATTCTGATTCTGATGATGATGAACAATGGGATGGTAGATCTGACTTTGGCAGCTGATCACTTTGATGGATCTTGAATAACCCTGGCTGTATGTGTGAAACAAAGATTAGAAGTAGATTAATTATTGTAATTGCTCTATTTTTGTTCACCCTTTTTTTTTTACAAAGAAAAAATATAATACTGTACAACAAATTAACTGCTGAGAACTTGCTTAACTCTTCTCTAATTTTGAATTGCAGGTAGCTCAACCTAAAGGTAATTCATTTTTAGTATTAATTTGACAAAAAGTATATAAAATTATTTATTATTCAATTTTCTGATTGGCTAATTTGTACAATGTGTTGTACTGGGTTATGACAAAACAATCAATTTGACATCATTATCCTGGTGTAATACTGTATAGCCGTGGTGTTAATTCAACACATCACTGTTATTAAACCATGGCTTCAGTTGACTCAAAGTTTGACATTTTGTCATTTTAAAAACTCTTATTCATTTAGTATATATACATTTAGTCATCATGTTCATGTATTTTTGGATATGTTTGGAAAAATTATAATGAATTTTGTATCAACTACGAAATGCATTAGAATTACTATTTTATACAGTTTACATTTAAAGGTTTCAATTAAGTACTTCTTTGTGTAGCATATTTAAATTGAATATTTGTAAAGCCTTGACTTAAAATTTCTCATTAATTTTTATAATTAACTCAATGGAGGTAAATCCTGATAATTCACTCACTTGCATGATCGAATGCATTAACTTCAAATAATAACATAGGCATCAATTTATACCACAAATTTGCATATATTGAGTGACTTTAAATCAATCTCATGTTTAATCCCTCAATTTTTTGAGGGCAAAACACAATGTGTCTGGGTTTTGATCATAACATGTTAAACAAAAATAACTTGAAGAGTAGTGCTTTCAAAACCCCTACAGTACTAGACTGATCTGTTGCATCCATCAGCAAGACCTTTTACCCAACTTATTCCAGTCAAACCAGCTGCTTAGGTTAGTTTAACCCTCTGAAGTCCAAGCTATTTATTGTAATAAATCAACCCAAATTAAGGGGAAGAGGATGATAAAGTTTGCAGCTACACAAAGCTTGGTTAACCGTCTTGAGTTAGTTACAATATTTAAATAATTATTGGTTGTGAAAACCAATAATTGTTTAAATATGTAACTAATTAAAGATCAGTATCATCAGTCAAAGAGCTTGGTGTGAAAACAGCAACCTTTTGTGAAATTAAGAAAGTTTTCTAATTTTTTATCTTTTTTGTTTAAGTTTTTGGTGAATTTGAGTTCTAGACTGCTTTATTACTTTTTATGACAAAAATGTTTGCATGAATGTGAAAAAATTGTATAATTCATATTTTATTGTATGACCTATAGCTACCATAATTAAGCAGATAAGAGCCTTTTATTCCCTCTGGATAGTAATTATCCATTTTACAGGTTAGACCCCAAGCAAAAAAATATTATTAACCCTCAAATGTCCAGGGGGGAAAAGGATTTTGTCAAATGAACCCTCCCTGTTGTTTTTTCAGTTTTTCTTCCAAAGTGCTTTAGTGTTGCCCACCAAATAATTTTCAAAAGCTGTTCATCATGAGTAAACATGTAGTTTGCATGACTACCTTTTGTGTCTATACCTAATTAGAAATATTTTTACAGCTTTTGAAAATAAAAAAGAACTGCCAGAAAAACAGAATATTTTAAAAGTATTTTCAAAAATTAATATATAACTAACTATTTATAATATGAACAACTTTTTGTTCCTAATTACTTACCAAATTTTCAACTTGGGCTTCATTTTCTTCAGTATCTGAACTTAAAATCTTTTCCACTTTTTCATTTATTGAATATCTAATTTCATCATATTTTTCATCTTCATCAAATAAGTTGTTTCCCAATGGTTTATTACCAAAGACTAAAAAAAGGAAAAGAGTGTGATTGCCTATAGGATCAATAAATTGCATCTGTATACATCATAAAAAATAATATGGCAATGAAACTCAATCAAACTTCACTTATTATTTTGGGGGAAAACTGATAAATTAATGATTGGGTTTTTGAATCTAATGTTAACTTATTCAAGCATTTTGCCAATGGAACATAATCAAACCTTCGATAGTCCAACAAAATCTGTGTTGGAAATATACAATTGCATGTTTGCCCTCAGCAAGAAAAATTTTGAATAGGCAAGTCAAAATTCAATTATTTATTTATTACTTGCCCTGGCAGTGGAGCAACCTGCAAATGTTCTTTAAAATAAAGGGCCAATTGACAAAACAATAAATTATGCTTAAGATGCAAATACCCAGTCCAATCACCTTAATTGGTCAAAGTTAAAATAAATTAACAATAAACCGCAATGCCTGTAAATGGCTATAAAATCTGAAAAAAGTTAACATGTTTGTTTTTCTAAAACATCCATTAGTTAAAGTTGTACAGACTGTATACACTTACAAGTAGTAAACAAAACTTTAAACCTACCTTGGCGAACCAGATCCTTTGTTTTTGATTTAGATGAGGACTCTATAACAGAAAAAAAAGTTTCAATGACACATTAAAAGTATTGTTTTTAAAGATCCCTATAGTACTTGCATGGATGGCAGAAGCAAAAAATTATTGGGGGGGGTGGTACAGTGGAAATTGTAAAAGTTCGTTATTCCTCCCTGAAACTCCTATTCAAAAGTTGCTGTTGTTAGCCAGAAAATAATTATTGTGGGGGTCTGTGCAGACGAAATTTCTCCTGGATCCGTGGAAACATTACCTATGATAATGTTAAAAAGTAACCATAAGTATTATATTTACTTAAATTATTTGATTTAACTCGTACATTACATGTATATGAGTTGCAGTTATAGAGTTGGTTTCTGTCTTTAGACATGTAAGAATACTTTATTTTGTAACTCATTATTGCATTACAGTACAGTCTTACATGTATGTATGTTATAATTTTTTATCTGTAATGTCATCAGTAAGTTCAGTGACAAATAATAACATGTAGTATAACAGACTCTTAGAAAAGTAGTAGACAAATTTTACTAAGGACCCCAATAGCTTGTAAATAAAGAAAACTGTGATGCTATGAATGTGAAAATTACGGCTACTAAGTTTGCAATGACATTTAGGACATACTTTATGCTACTTTTTTGTTTTCTATTCTACATGTATGTGTAGATGTTATTTTGAAATGATCTTATTATTATCTTGAGAGTTAAACCAGTTTGCAGGTCTTGCCGGAAGGTTACACTGGATAGCAGATCATAGGTCAAAACAAAATCCAAAAAATCCTAAGACCTTACCATAATTTTTTGCCTTTTTAGACACAGACATTTTAAAAACTTACCCAAAGCGTTCCTTAGCACAGATGCAAAATTAATGGGTCTTCCTTTTGTAGAAAATGAAGACCCCATTCAACAGGGGTTTATTCATTTCACATCAGTTGTTGTCTGACAGTGTTTTAGTAAGGGTCTATATCATTTTATAGATTCACTGTGACTTTTCTTCAAAACAAAGACCCTGTTGATTTTGCATCTGTTTGTGGAAAGGAATGCTTTGGCTTGATTTTTAAACTGTCTGTGCCTGAATTAAAGGTCTTTGTTTTGGTACATGTACTTGGTCCTTGATCTTCGGTCGTCATTTTGTAGACACTGATGTATAGTTTGCAATGTACATCTAGAATTACAAATGATACTTGTAAATACCTATTGTATAAAGCACTACGGCGAAGTGAAAAGTTATTGCAGTTTGCACCTTGCTAAAAAATAAATGAGGCTTTTCCGTTACCTATATGAAACCAACACGAGTAGTTATGTCAAGGAATGTAAGAAATAAATTTTTTAACAAATTGTAAAACAGACCCTTTTTTTGTTATTACGGGCGCGCGGGGGGTCATTCTTGAAGAATAATAGGGGGTTTATGAAAAAAAGCATTTTCATAGTTGTAAAACGACATGAAATAGGGAAAACACGTTATTTAAGAAGTCTGGGAATTTTCCTTCATACGTTTTAGATTGCGAACAAAACACTCTTGAATCAGTTCTGATATATTTTGAACTAATCCTATCCATGACTTCACGCTAGAAACTCGTGCAGAACCGGAGAACCGTCTTGGAAAGACAGGGAAGATGTTTTGATTGAATGTGGGGGTGTTTTGAACTAATCCTATCCATGAGTTCACCCTAGAAACTCGTGCAGAACCGGAGGAACTTAATGGAAAGACAGGGAAGATGTTTTGATTGAATTTGGGGGTGTTTTGAACTAATCCTATCCATGAGTTCACGCTAGAAACTCGTGCAGAACCGGAGGAACAAATTTTGAAAATTGAATGCGAGAAATGCAAGAATTAAAACATAGAATAGAACTTTAAAAATAGAAAATTTTGTAATTCATTCAAAGTAGTTCCATTCAAACAGAGAAATGATACAAAAGAACAAAGAAATACTTATTTTATTCTAGTTATATTTGCCTTTTTGCTCAAACATCTCGCGACCTTTGTAGTAGCAGCCACTGCAAACATATTCCCCTGGAAAATATTTTTCTGGGTTCCTCTCAAAACCAACAACGTCAAACTCTTCAGCTAGCCATTTCGGACATTTTCTTAAGTAACTCGAGGTTTTTTCCTCAGACCACTCACTGTGATAGACACAGAAACACTCTCTCCTTTTGAATTTGTTTATATGAACTCGACACACACGTTAAATATCACAGCCAACGGAAGTGCCGGCGACATCGCTGATTTTCAGTTTCAATACTCTATAAACACATTCAGCCGGTGCTGGCCGTGTTTCAGTGCAGCAACAGCTACATTTTTTAAATCTGGTTTTTGATGTACACAGTATACAAAAACTCGTGGCAAATGATTGAAACTCACTTGTTTATAATTACGTAAGACTGTTTACACTTGCGGTAAAACCTACTCATTCATTCATTCATTCATTCGCGCCATTTACAAAGTCTTCACACGATTGGCTCTCTGGAACTTCAGCTGCGCATGTCAATTGACTACAAACAACAATTTTTTTCAAAGTTTATTTCAAAGTAGATTTTTTGGAGACTCCAAATTAGGTGTGCAACATTTGCGGCATTGTAATATAGGAAAAGCGGTAAACTAACTTATCGGGACCGCTGGGAGTAAAAAAAGTGAAAGGTACGTTTTATTGCTGAAATTTGTAAAGAACGAACGAACTTTCATCGCCAACGGTTACTGAATTTGTGACTTGACAAAGATAAACATGTGACGAGTTAACAAAAATTGTGCTGTCTGTAAAAATTATTTCATTCTTTAATTGCGGTAGCGGATCCGCGGTGGCTGTTTCATTGAACATTTCAACGGAGTATAGTTTAACGAAGACATAGTTCATTTTAACAGTGCAGTTGCCGGTGAAAAAAGAAATTAGCCGAAGCCGTTAAAAACCCGAGAACTTGGAAAGTGTGTGAGCTACTTCTACTTCTATCGTTGTAACGTGATGGGCATGTACACAGACTTCATAGGTCTAACCACAAGCGACGAACAGAGGATGATAAAATATTTCTGTCACAAAAACCACTTTGGTTTTTGACATGTTGTAGCGTGCGCGTCGTGGCGTGCCATGAGTGAAGCTGTCAACTGTGGATTTCTTTGGCTATGTACATTCTACTTGGAAATTTACAACATCGTCCGGAATCGTCTTTAAAAGTTATGGTTCATTAAGTGTTCATTGCTCAGCCACTGATTAAACGTTCCGAAACTGGAAAAAAAAATTGTGGACTTTGTCATCCGAGTTTGTGCAAGGAGGTTGAAATTATCTTGCGCGAAAGCACGGGACAAGAAGGTAGGAACACTCTTTTCTTTGTTGTTAAATTTGATCGCTTATCAAAACAACTTGTTATCCCGTAATTTGTCAATTATCGAGCATCACTTAAGGAGTTTATTTTTATAAAACGTGACTTTGACAACTCGTAAGTTTTCGAATAAATTTTAAATAAACCAATGAAAACCACACATTTTAAATTCATTTCGCCATATTGCGACAGCGGCTCTCGTCCAGACTCAGCTAACAGCATTATTA
Organism: Zoanthus sanctaehelenae; assembly: GCA_028564885.2. Lineage (NCBI taxonomy): Eukaryota > Metazoa > Cnidaria > Anthozoa > Zoantharia > Zoanthidae > Zoanthus > Zoanthus sanctaehelenae. The sequence continues at coordinate 12,697 of JAOTRI020125077.1, forward strand.
ATAATCATTCAGCCTGACTATTTTTTCTCTCAGCATTCGCTGATATAATGCAGAAAGAAAACAATAGGTTATGATGTGAAACAGTACTTATTTGTATTCTAATATGTAATAATAAATTGTTGTTGTTGTTGTTGTATTATGCAGACCACCCCATCTAAGCTCTCTTATTTAATGCTAAGTTAGCCTGCCAGACCCTATGTGGCCAAATACGACTATAATGCTGATTACTTGGCTATACGGTTGCTATTACGGTTACGGTTATTATTACGGTTACGGTTGTTTTGTAGCTAATGCTTAGTCGTTTGTTCATGTTTGTCATAATTACAGAAACCTAATGATGCTAATAAGGATGCCCTACTTGACTACGTTGGTTGTTTACCTCTTGATGTTATTATGTACTGTACAAAGGGGTTGCCACTCGATAAATTCAAGTTCATGAAGCAGACCCAAATAAACCACGCTCTTAAAAAAGAAGAACAAGAACCCCTTGAAACAATGGCTGCAAAAGCACGCCTCAAAGCACTCGCTATCATATGTACAAAGAAAGACATTAATTTGTACGAGTTTGATTGGGGCCCAGATACCTTACAATGGACTTATTTGAAATCAAAGGAAACTACGAACATATGTGAAGTAAGCTGCATTAGCCCTGCCATGTGGGAAGCTACTGTGAAGTATATGAATACCAATCCTCCTAGTTTGATGGAGATGGTAAGTATGGATTTTTTTAAGTGAAAGTTGTAGAAATTGTTGTAGAAACATGTTAAGGTAGCAGTGGCGGATCCAGAATTTTGAAATGCTGTTACAGAGGTTTTAACAGAAATGATAGGAAGGGGGGTGGCTGTTACAAAGGATGTGCTAAGAATTGAGCAAAAGGGGGGTGGCTAGCCACCCCAACCACCCCCACTGGATCCGCCCATGGGTAGAGAGAGATTCGGGTTAGTCATGTGGTTTTAAAACTAAATAATAAATGGGATTTTAGTGGACTCCACATAGTGGCTATTCTTCCACTGGATTCCAATTGGAATTTAGAAGTTGATTATTGAGGAGGGAGGAAAACCGGAGAACCCGGAGAAAAACCCTCGAAGCACAGGAGAGAACCAACAAGCAACTCTACTCACATACGACGCCGCGTCCGGGAATCGAACCCGGGTCGCATTGGTGAGAGGCGAGCCTCTCACCGCTATGCCACCCGTGCTTCCCTTCCGTAGTAGCCGTGGTTTTGAAAAACAATTCTAAAACTCATTAATAGTTAAGGTGACTCTGTCAAAATATCTGTGACCTGGACGTAACTTCGCTGTGATAACTTTGGCTCATAATTTTTTGGTTTTTTTCTAAATTCAAAATTTTTTTGCATATCGTGCTTGAATCATACCAAAAGAAATCCGTAGTAGCCGACCTCCTTAAAAATAATTATATTAGCCACGAACTGGCTATATGTAAACCCCTCGTTTTGTATAAAAACCCACCTAGAAAAAAAAATTTGTTGACAGATTTTACTAAAAATTGGGGAATGGACTTAGTTTGACTTAGTTCCAATTGAGGCCGAGTTACAGCGAATTCGGCGGTAACAAACCTTCGTTTCTGTACTGACTTAGCCTTAGAAATGCTGAGAAAAGAAATGCTGAGAAAAGAAAGAAAAGAAAAGAAAAGAAAGGAGAAATTGCATTAACGACGGACAACAAATTTCCCGCCTTTTGCTTGTCTAAGTCAGTGTGAAGTCACCGAGGGATGGGCACTTCCCTTGACCCTTTGCGTGCCGCTTTCTCCCTTCCCTTGCTCCTTGCGCGACATGTTGCCGGCGAGTAAAAGACCAAGGATGGGTACTTATGTCGAAACTCCTCCCTCTCTTTGGTCATTTGAAAGAACAACTAAGACAGCCCACCATGAGTCCCTTCTTTATAGTAGGTAAGAATCACAATTTCGATTATTCACAGTGCAACAAGTGAAACAGTGGTATAGTACACTACAGACTCTACAGACAGTGTGTCTGTGTCAGTCGTAGAGTCACTCTAAGAATAGTTTAGTTTAGTCGTATAGTCACTCTAAGAATAGTTTAGTTTAGTACAGCTCTTGGGGTCCATGGCTACTGGCTAGAGTAGAGAGTTCGGGGCCATTAGTTAAAATGCTGTTTATTACATATCGCTAATTAACATTCAATGATTAATTTCTCAGTTACCTATATATTAATTATGTAATATTTTTTGAAGTAGAAAATTCAGCCCATACATCATTTGAGTATGTTTCTATTAATGACATATAGTGATTACTACTATCGATCACTACAAGTCAATTGGCGACGTCGGAGTGATTTTATACACGTGCTGCTCGTGTTTTAAATAGTAGTCAAGGAAGTCATAAATCCTGTCCCACATGGAACTTGCAGGCCTGATTACATAAAGTCAGTAGACAAAACCTTTCCCATCACTGCTCTTGAAGGGAGGACCTAGCAATAGGAATTCTCGAGAGGATACCCCTACAGTCTTTTTTTGGACTGCTCTGACCAGATTTCAATGACTGACTGGTGGAAGGTCCCATGCTTGGTCACATGCATGAGCACATGTGGCATTATATAATGGCCATGGGCATTATCAGCTATAAAGCTCATTCATGTGACTAGTTCTAGGTTCTCCTATTAGTGCAACTGCCGTTGTTCATGAGTAGAGCTTTCAAGAGAGAGATTTTCATACCCAAGCCAAGTCATTGCACGTTTGGCGGGCTTGGAAGGTCTGTGTACAAACAGACAGTGATGATCACTAACAGTGTTCTGTATCAAAGATACAGTTAGATACAGAATTGATAATTTATTCATCAGTTTCTGTAGCGGGTATACAGGGCTCATCATGTGGCGCACTTTTCATTTTGACGGAGTCACCTTAAGGAAGCTGCCTACAGTTTTTCTGGTGCCCACCTGTTCCCTCACTAAAATTCATCGACAGATAAAATTTTGGTAGGGGTGTCCTTTGAAACAAGCGAAACATCTGGAAAACAGCGAAAAATGTGTTACGTTATAGTTCATAGTATCGGTGCAATCAAATGAGCCAATTTCGCTCGATTTCTCAAGATACATAGCAAAACGGCAACGCGTTATCTGTCAAATGAAATCTTTTGTCGAAGAGTTAGCTAGCATGGAAATATTGACAAATTCTCGGTTCCCTCTATTATGAAATGATACCAAACTACCAGAAGCCTTTGCTCTTTTCTTTTCTTATCAAGATTCTTTGATTCCCCCGAGAGAACGAAGACAATGCTCTAAATTGGAACAACAATGGGCGGGACGAAATGGATTCTGGTATCATTTCTTTATAGAGAGAACCGCGAATTGACTACTAAAAAGTGTAGGTTGTTGTAGACTCGAAGACAACTATTAGACGATTTACAATAGCAGTTCTTGAAACAAATTATTATGCTTAAACTAAAGGAGCATTAATCAAAAGCTATTTTTTTATCCCCATCTCTTCACCAGGTAAAGGAGGTGAACATATTAACCTGCGACAAGCCTGGCAACTTGATTGGTGAAATGTTTCAGAGGCGTGTATTTGCGGAGCTCAAGACGCGTTCTAATCTTCTGTATTGGGTCTACTCGAATGATAATGTGGAGACCTGTGAACTATCCGTGGCAGGTTATAAAAGCAAAGAGTGCACAAAGCAAAGTATCACCAAGTATATGGAGGAGAACCCTAATATTGGGAAAGGCGTCATAATTAATTTTCCTTACGCGAGCCATTATGACATTGTCATCATAGATACGTCTGGCGAACTCCATGGTATTCAAGTAACCACTATGAGTAGGGTAGCGAAGTGTGGTAGTAGAGAACCTCCTTTTCATGCGGATGCCTCTTGTAAGTTCAAGTATATAATCACACCTGAAAAGGAAAAACCCTCTCCTAGAGCACGTACTAGTAAATTTGTGGATGCATTCAAATCACATAATTTGCGAGTTCTGAATCCAGTTGATCTCCTCGGTGAGGATTTGCCCCACTTTGGACGTTACGGTGATGTCTGAACTCTCAGCACTTTCTTGTGGACGATTCTGGTCCTGGGTGCTGATGTATAGTATATTATCCTAACTTAATCTTCAATTATTTCAATGTAAAATAATTTTCTTGATGCTGTTAGTCTTTTCAGAGAGTTACCCCTCGAGACTCGACTGGATATCTCGTCTTAGTCTGTAAGACATACACCTCCCAAAACAACCAATCAAAACTGAAGGGATGATGTGAAGAAAAAAATATCAGAAGTTTTATGCTAACTCTTATCAATTTTGATCATTTTTTGTGATAGGATGACCTTGTTTTTTGAAACGTGAAACAACGTGCAAAATTCTGCACGCTTCAAGGATGAACGCAAAAATAAACCCTTACAGGGAAATATCGGGTTTTAAGTTAGTCGAGAAACACCTTTTTTTCAATTTACAAATGTTAAAATACAGTTTTTCGCGCGCGCGCGCTAAGCCACACAACTTCCGGTTGTAATGTTTACCGGTCAACATTATAATGTTTCCCGTTGCCAGTAGCAACCTCGAGACACTGACATTTCTTCACTCGCGCGCGCCACTATTTCAACCAATATATATCAACCAATACTAATATAATTATTTCAACCAATTTATAGTCGCTTAGGCAGAAATGTTTCCGCTTTACTTTGCATTCTAGGCTAGTAAAGCACATTTGAATGCATTTAACTAGTTAGTGTTAGCTTTGTGAGCAAAGTATGAATAAACTAGCTTGGCAAGAAATACTGGATGTTCTTTTGATTTATAAGTTTGCAAAACAAAGGTGTTTGCATGGTGAATTATCAGTCTTGCTGAAGTACACATCTTGCTTTCATTTGCTCATGGGCAGGTCACTCTCATGGAGGATTGTGCTCGAGCATTTCAATAGAGGGCAATTGGCAAGAGTTATTTTCTGTTTAAGAACTGGTTTTGGAGAGTTAGCAAAATGGTTGTCAAAACAAAAAAAAACAATGTAAGTTTGAGTAGGGGGTTAAGAAGTGGGGGACAGGGGGGGGATAGTACTAGAGAAGCACTCCTAGTAATACACTGATCCATAATGAGAAAAAAAACATGCAATGGCACATGCTTGCTTTATTTGTATGGAACAACTTTATTGTTCTCCAGTAAATACAATCTACAAGACAAGGTTGAACTATAACAATTCTGAGAAGTGGGTACCCACAATACTTATACAGAGCTTTCTAGTTGGCTATCCGCTAAATTTCAATCATTATACAGTCAGCGAGAAGCACACTTTTTATTATATATAGGTATACATAGGTATGCCTGGGGTCCCCCTTGTGGAAGCTGATGACAGCTGCATGCATCAGCTTAAATGTTTAGTGGTTTGGCTAGTTTCATTTTGTGAGTACTAGCACTATAGACAGCTTTCCTCAACCTCATGGGGACGATAGGATATATTTTGTATTTAGATATTATCAGTTTTTAATGTAAATAGAAGCACTCAAGTTTTCATGCTCATTATTGAGTCTTTAAAAGTTCTTGAAAATACTGATAAGCTGTAAAATTTTTAGAGTAGGAAAGCTTAATCTTTACTGGTTATTATTTTTTATGTACATGTTTGTGAATGAGAGCATTACACAAAAATTACAAACTTAAACTGTCATGAATTTAACTTTAGATTTTCCGGTGACACCAAAACAATTATTTTCTCTACTAAAATATAGATAAAAAATCACTGTAAATAATGAAAAATAAAATGCAAATAAAGTTGTATTGTACTCTATGACTCGGTGATTTTGTACAAATTCTATTGAGAGATTGTATTGAAAATGTTTTTAACATTCATGAATTAGTAAAGTTTTTTAAAACAATATCTATTGTTATTTACTTTCATTGAATTTGGGTTGGGGGACCCATTGGGTTATATAAACAAAGAATGGTGGCTTGTAATGAAACAAGATAAACATCTTTGAAAAAAAAGTTATGCCTCGAGTGGGATCCACATCCCTTGGTTACATGTCTGACATATGATACTACTACACTATCAAGACAACCCTGCTAAACACACAGAATTCTATACAATATGCAGAGGTATACTAACATGGGTGACCCAGTTCAATTTTATGTTCAATTGATAAATGTGTAGTGTTATGATAAACCATGAAGGTATAATTAATAAAGGTGGAGCATTGTGGGACTGTAATCTTAGACAAAAAAGTATTCCAGTTACAGTAAGGCTTCACTTGAACACTGAATATGTATTTATATTTACAATTCTGCTGAAGAAAACTTTTAATTTGGTTTTTACTTGACTGTATTAAGGTGTGTTCAAGGATTTTCTTCCTTCAGTGAAACATTTTCAAACCTTTTGATAATGTTTATCAGCCATTATTTACATCTGATTCCCAGTGTTTGTATTTTCTTTGTTGCAATAATATTTTATAAAAAATTACACAATAGCAGAGAATTTCAGTAATTGTTATGAATGAATCTCAGTGGGTGAGACAAAGGTTATTCTAGTGTGTTTGAGGTGTTTAAAATTGAAAAGTGTTTTTTGCAAACATTATCTCAACAAAAATCTGCCTATACCTGGCAAGTTTTGTTTGAATAATTTAGAAATTGTTTGTTAATAATTACCGGGGAAATGCAATTTTTGTTCATGGAAATTTAAAGGGGCACAATTTTTTTAAATGTAACTTTTCATTTTGAACTGTGTGTGCAAATAAAGTGTTATTGTTGTTGTTACAAACCAGCAGCTTTATAAAAATATAATAATTAAATATAAGTTTTTAAGATGTGGACATAACTTTATTGACCTCTATACTAAATACAAAATACATTTTTCGAAATGTCAGTCATAAATACTAAATAAAATTTGTATTTGTCGATATTGGCGTTAATTTCAGCATGCCCGCCTTGGTAGTAAAAAACTGTTAGAAAATAGAATGTGCTTTCAAAAGGATGCTAGGAGTAAGTTCTCTGTGCCCGTCGACGAGCTTGACAGCATCAATACTCCGAAAAGTGCTCAGAAAAGAATCGAGTCCACGCGCCGGAGTTTACCGCCATTTTATTCAAATCTGTCATATGTTTTAGTTTTTACCCCGCCCCCTCCCCCCCACCATTATAATTCTTCTTACCCTCCTCCCACTCCTCTAAACCTGGCTACGGTCCTTGTTATTTAAGAAATGGCCGAGGCATCGCTTAAATAACAATGACCGTAGCTGGATCACCAACGTATTACCAACGTCCTCATAACTATTTGATGGAAATGTCGAAAATACCGCGAACCTTTTTTCTTTCATATATTCCGAAACGTATATTCGAGAATTTTAAACTAAATGCACGCATTAATGTTGATCAGATCAAACCATGAAGCTGACAACTCTTTTGACGCCATTTTGATGTTCTTTAAGAGCGTTTTTAGGGGAAAGTCCGCGTGACATATGGATGACAGCGGGCTCAACCTGGTTCATGTCATTGCTATCTAAGGTTTTCCTGGCCGGTTTCAGGAAATGAGTAGAACACTACTCAATCGGCAGTTCTGCGATTTTTGGGAACGTTTTAAACTATGCCAATGGCTAGTTGTTATCAAACTTTTACCAGCTACAGCAAACGTTCGTGGTTGCTTTTCTAAATGCAGTCTCTTACTAGTAGGTGTGGTATGTAAAGCACCTTTGTACTGTACCCGGTATAATGTTCATATTTTAGTGACAAGAAAATAAATGCTTGACTTTGCATCCAGCAATATGTAGTGCCAGTTGTCTTTCCTGGGACTGCAGGGGTGTAATGGGGGTTTCAATTGAACAGTGCATTATATTTATCACGTTTTCAATAGCCCACTTTCCATCGATAATTACATTGCTCACTTGCAGCGCCCAAAAGAATCAGTACGGGGCTCCTGGAAGTAATCCTCACTAGTGTGCTACTGAACATAAGAATAAATTTAATTCTACCCGGGCTTTTAAGTTTTAATAATAATAAAATTCTCTTTCAAAACTGACAACTTCAAATTTAAACAACCACATAAATGACTGGTAAATTTGCTGTTTGAATATATTTAGTACTCCACAATTTTTATCACCTGCACATTTTCAATCCAACACGTACCTTTAAATAGCCGCAGCAACATGTCCGCCATCTTGTATCAATAAAACATTCACCGTCAAATTCATTCAATTTGCCCCATTTTCTCTCATTTAAATTCATATTGCCCCATATTGCCCCATAAAGTATTCACGGGGTGGATAATATTTACAAGGGCCTTAGGAATACACAATGTAAACTAAACCAGATAAATTTTTGTCAAACCATCGATTTTTACAAGCCAAATTGAGCTGTATTTTCACGCTATAAAATCTAGAGCGCGAGCGATAACATTCCAATTTCCGCGTCATTGCAACTGGAGAGTTATTGCTCTCGCTCTAGATTTATATGTTGTACTATTCTATATGAATATAAGTTGATAATTTCCATGTAACTATTATTTTCCATACAACTAATTGTTTGAGTACTTCTGTAACATTGGAGCACCGTCAGTGTTTCCGAGCTACTAATGGAGACGTTTTATAAATTGCACACATTAATTTTTCTCTCTAACTTTCTTATCCTCGTGAAGAACTATTTGTAGTAACAAACACAAAAACCAAACACTAATGGGGACGTTTCGTAAGGTAGACCTCACAGTTAATTTAGACTAGTTATTTCTAATGGGGACGTTGCGTAAGTTAGACCTCACAGTTAATTTAGACTAGTTATTTCTCTGAATGTCTTATATTTACCGCAGTATCTTTGTAAGGCTGTAGAGAGGGTGCAAAAGAGGGCCCTTAAAATGATTTTGCATCTGTTTGTGGAAAGGAATGCTTTGTCTGTGCCTGAATTAAAGGTCTTTGTTTTGGTACATGTATTTGGTCCTTGATCTTCGGTCGTCATTTTGTAGACACCATTGAACATGTCCAACTTAACTGCATGTACATGTTTGCTTCCAAATTATTATTTCTTATTCAAATTATTACAGTTTTACTCAACAATTTATAAAAATAATTTACAGAAAACACCATGCACTTTGAAACTTTCAATTCACTTACATACCCATATATTTACATGTATCAAGCAAAATCTTAAAGTCTAAGCAAAAAAAATCTGCTTTATTCTCCCCTTCCGTACATATAACAAACGCTGTCAGTGTTTTGTCATAGCGAATCGGCAGTACAGTTTTTAATAAATTATGCAATGTTTGTATCATTCTTATTATCTATGAAAATTGAATTAAATTAAATAGTTTTTTACATACGTTCTTTTGTCCTTGCTAGTTAACAGTCATTTAGAGTTACTTTCAGACTTTTTCTAACTTTTTTGGCCCTCTTTCACGCTCAATCAGGGGTGACAAAAGCCACCTGGACATTTACCATGTGTCTCAGTGGGAATAGAAAAGGAGATTTGAAACAATCCTTATATTACCTTGAGCAATACAATGAATGTTGTCCGAATTTTATTTAAGACGAATGACGTCATCCAAAAATGATTCCCCCTCATTTTTACAGTGTTGACAGTCCCCAGAAGTGACTGTGTGTTGACAGTCCCCAGAAGTGACTGTGTGTTGACAGTCCCCAGAAGTGACTGTGTGTTGATAGTCCCCAGAAGTGACTGTGTGTTGACAGTCCCCAGAAG
>JAOTRI020125078.1:0-11829 GCA_028564885.2 Zoanthus sanctaehelenae
GTGTTATGGTTACGTTTCCACTGATGTTAGGTTTGTTATGGCTACGTTTCCACTGATGATAGGTGTGTTATGGTTACGTTTCCACTGATGTTAGGTTTGTTATGGCTACGTTTCCACTGATGATAGGTGTGTTATGGTTACGTTTCCACTGATGTTAGGTTTGTTATGGCTACGTTTCCACTGATGATAGGTGTGTTATGGTTACCTTTCCCCTGATCTTAGGTTAGTTATGGCTCAGTTTTCTCCTCTGATGTTAAATTGGTTATAGCTTATTATAGCTACGTTTTAACTGATGTTAAGTTTGTTATAGCTCAGTTTCCTCTGATGTTAAGTTTGTTATTGCTCAGTTTCCTCTGATGTTAGGTTTTTTATAGCTCAGTTTCAACTGATGTTAGGTTTGTTATGGCTCAGTTTGCTCAGATGATAGGTGTGTTATGGCTCAGTTTCTTCTGATGGTAGGTGTGTTATAGGAACGTTTCCACTGATGTTAAGTTTGTTATAGCTTAGTTCCTCTGATGTTAGGTTTGTTATGGCTCAGTTTCCTCTGATGATAGGTGTGTTATGGATCAGTTTATTCTGATGATAGGTGTGTTATGGATCAGTTTCCTCTGATGGTAGGTGTGTTATTGCTCAGTTTCCTCTGATGATAGGTGTGTTATGGCTAAGTTTCTTCTGATGGAAGGTATGTTAAAATTGGCTCTGTTTTCACTATTGGTGTGTTATCACTTATAGTTCTGTTTCCACGTACGTTAAATGTGTTATGACTCTGTTGTCATGTTCGCGTGCCAGGCCACTAACTAGTTAGAGGTACTTTTTATATCATTGAAAATTTAATTAAATCAACATGCACTCAACTTGGTTACTATCGTATTTACAATGTGTACTGTTTCCCACAGCAACCTTGGCCACGGACTCCAACTGAACGATTGCTAGCAGACACTTTACACGGAACTGCAGCTCAGTTCTTGGCAGTCCTTGAAGCCCTTAGTGAACCTCACAGACGGACACTCCATTGTGATGCTCCTGGGTCTGATACAGACGATACAGTCAGTGATGTTGTTAGTGAGCTTTTCTGGGCTGGGTTGGAGCTGGTGGCAGGTGGAGGAGGGCCACGGCAGCAGCATCCACGCAAACATTCGTCTGATATCCACCCTTCAGTGGCCCAGCTGGGGAGGACTACTTTAATGGAGCTTGTGTCAAAAGGTTTGATAACACTTTAATTATGGCATGTTCTATTTTTTACATCAATTTTCTTTTAGTAAGTTAAAAGAATTGGTTCAGGGTCCTGTTTGGTTCTGGTAAAACGTTACGTGTTTCCTAATACTTTTAAGCCCATGTGAAGTTTCCTTTAGCCTGGGCGCGTTCCAAATGTCAGGCCGGTAATAACAGTAAATGACGTCACTCTCCTCTCTAACTTATCTCAAAATAAACGGATACAATATTAACGGGTGAATTCTAAAATGATTTTGTTGGTTAATGTCACTTTCTAAAACTAAACGTTGTCAGGGATTGACGGCATTGAGGGCTAGTAACAGTCCTTTTCAGGATGCAGCCATCAACCAAGATGGCGGTAACTTTTGGAATTTCAAAGATAAAAAGAATATTAATTGATCAAAATCAAAAACATTTACTCAGAATTGCTTTTAAGTTCTGTAAACTAAATAGTTTGATATAAAAGCAAGAGAAGGAGCTAGTTGCACTTTAACCCACACACAGTGTAAACAATTTGAGGTTTCAAAAAATGTTTCTGATCGTCATTGTACCACATGTTGAATTAGTGTGTTGCTGAAGCAGTTTTGGAACAAGAAAGAAATATTTGATTTCCTTTTTTGATCAATAGTACACTTTGTTTCATCCTTGACACATTTTTTGTCGTTATTTTTTTTCTAGGTGCCAATGGAGTGCCAACATTTGCCCTTGTTAAGTTTGTGAAAAGAGCTTTTAGTTACGAGCAGTGGGAGACATTTGACTCGTTGGTTGAGTCAACTCTTGAACTGTTGAGTGACTATGAAGATGCTAAAGGACTTGCCGACAAAAAGGCTCTTAAGTTGATGTTGTCTTTGCGACCATTTTATTCCAGCCCTCGCAAAATAAAGAAGTTCATTAGTAGTGTTACCGAGGAAGGAGAAGAAAACAAAGCAGAGAAAAGGGGCGAACTGTCAACCCACTCTCAAGGTGATTATTATTGAAGAGTCTTGAGAAGATTTTATTGGGAAGACCCCAAAATCTCAATTACAGCCCAGGAGTCTTCATCTGGTAATGAAGGAGACTGTGGCATAAATTCGTACTGTGATTGGTTGACCTATTCGTTATTTTATTGTTTGACCTATTCGCTGTTTTATTAGTTTTATGATTGGTTGATCTCGTTTTGTTGTTAGTTGACCTACTTGTTTTGTGATTGGCTTACTTACTCTTCTGATTGTTTTTTCTTATGAAATTTAATGGATTCATAGTTTAATCCCGCTTTTTCTGTCATGTTGCTCGTGTGATTTGAATGACATCTTTAATTAGAATAGAAATTCGTATCGTGGCATTTGATGGTTTTTGTTTGGAGTTGAATGCCGTTCTAGTTGTCACATTCTAACACTGTAGTCATTCGAGTACAGGTTAGGCTGACATCTTGTCTTGTATCTTTTTAGTTTTTTTTTGTGTTGGTTTTCGTGTCTCTTCAGTAGTACGTTCACTGCATGTCATCCACCATAGAATTTTCTCTTGCTCACCAGGGGAACCTGATCGTTTGCAATAATTGTATTAATGTTTAATCGGCATTGTTGCCTGTGACTTAAGCAAAGACAGGTGGATCATGGTGTTCCTGAAATACTACATCGCATTGTCTTTGAAACAACTGGGACCTAGCTAGGAAAGCATAGCAGCAGCTCTCATTTCTCGATACTAACGCTTGCCAACTACCCCCAGATTAGTAGAAATTCAGTTTTGGCCAGCAGGTTTTCTATTTCCATTAGCCACTTTGGTTAGTAAACAAAATACAAATTTCTATCACGGAAAAAGAATTTCAACGAATTTCTAATTGCCGGCCACAGGCCAGCATCCTAATCGCAAATTCCTTTTAAGATTTTGTCCTGTTGTGGGGATGTTGTTCGTTTGGTTAACTTCGGCTTGTTCTTCGTACACGGTTCGGAGCCAATCATCGGTCGAAATTTTTTTTCTGCAGGAGGCCTAGGGCTAGTGGCTAGGCTCCCCAGTAGTAAAATGACATGCATTTAACCATGGCAAAAACGTTTTTACAACCAGGGAAGTGTGTTTTTAATGAAATTCATCGATTGCATTCGCCAAAGCAAGTTTTTACTGAGACAATCTAATGTTTTCGTACGTGAGAAATACTGCAAATCCAGTCGTCAAATGTGATGAGAAAATATTTTTAAGAAGTATTAAATGGAAAAACTTAGCCGTCAGCTTTACCTTGCTCGCAGAAACAACTAGTGTCTTTCATCAGTAGCAAGTCTTTGCATTGCTGACGAGCTCTAATATAAGAGCGAAACAGCTGTCCACTGCTGCCGCTTCCTTGGAACCTAAACTGTGTATGTATAGTCACGTTCTAGAAACAACTAGTGTCTTTCATCAGTAGCAAGTCTTTGCAGTGCTGACGAGCTCTAATATAAGAGCAAAACAGCTATCCACTGCTGCCGTTTCCTTGGAACCTAAACTGTGTATGTGTAGTCACGTTCTACAAACAACTAGTAACAGAAAATATTTGGCTAGTAACATAAAAAATGACACTATTGCAATTAGAATCGTTGAACAGTTACTGTCGATCCCTGCCACTGTTGTTCTGGTCTTCTTTTTTGTATCCGGTATTGATTGTATAAAATGTTTGACTATAAATATCGTTTGCAGTAATTGTCATTAAAACTTAAATAATTAGAAATGTGACTAACAGAATGTACAAAAAACCATCGAAAACATTTATAACATAAACATTTTTCAACTAGATAATTCATTTCAATTTTACTGTGCCGTTATTCTTGTTAGTGTCACTTTTAATGTACGTTATTAACAATCTCATCGTGGATCAAAGTTAATGTTTGTTTTGCTATTCAGGATTTAAAACACACTCAACATTGGAGGACCTGGTGCGTTTAGCAGATGTTATAGAATCATGTGCCCAAGAACCTTTCAAGGTTAGCTGCTTTAATTTCTAACATCATCAATCCTAGAAAACCCTGATGTTCTTGTTACAAAAGATTTCTCACTGTCTGTTTGTGCAAAACTTTTAAATGTTTGATAAAACATTTTGAATTACTATATATCCGTAGAAATAAATATTAATAACAAAATATACAATGTAAGATTTCGCAAAAATGCAAATTTTCATCTAGCGCCTGTCCACGACACTTTATATAGAATTAAGGTGCGGTCACACGGTGCAATTTTCATGCAACATTGCGCGCAACAAATATTTTACAGGTGGACACACGGTGCAACAAAATCACGCAACATTTCTCGTTATAGCGTGGCATGCTTACCCATGCAATATCTCAACAATCAAAACGGCATTCAACAAGAATTCCTTTGAAAAGAAAGCTTTTTGTGCGCAATGTTACAAGAATAGAGCGCGATTCAACTTCAGTTTTGTAGCGTACAATGTTGCATGCTACAAAACCAATCGATGGACACACGCTGAAACAAATTTGTTGCGTGCAATGTTGCATGAAATGTTGCATCGTGTGTCAGCGCCGTTTTTCGAAAATTTGCAAGCTTATTTATAGCAGAGATTAGCCCTTACCTAAACGAGCAGGGGACTGGGTACGAATATTTAAAATTGATTGAATTGAAAAATGAAGCCCGCCACCTGAAAGAGCAGCTAAATATTAGTAAGTTTACCAAATTTGAGAGTCATTGGTTTGTAGGCAAAGGCATAGCACACTTTAAAACTCGCCAGCTCTCCGGACAAGTCTTCATATAGCTTCCGGACTCCATACATTTCTTTAGTAATTCTTTTATTTTAAAACAGCTGCATCTCGTTAACTGTTCATCCATTTAATATCAAACTTTGGGATTTTGCTATTCATAGTGTGGTCTTTCTTGTTATACTAGTCATATTTTGTACGTATGAGAATTAAGGGACTAGTACTTAGGCTCTCCCGGTATGAAATTAGGCAATTCTCTGAACTAAATAGCTAACTGGTTTGCCTCCTACCAGTTGGGATTCTTAATAGGGAAAGACACTGAAAAGCCCCTCAAGCCAGTTGCCATTATGTTTTTTAATCTTTTTTTGTTTTTTCATGTTTCTATACTCACAGAAAAACTGTTATAAGTTTTTTAGCAGCATTCATTTATAAAGCTACGACTTCAATTTCTTAGAAAACTGAATTTGGGAACGCTATATGTAGCAGGTTGAAAACAAGTGATATGTAACTAATTATTATTTTGCGTTAACACTTCCTGTAGTCTGCCATTATTATCCAAGATGTTGACATGATTGTCGATGCCTCACTGTTTCTTTGGTCCAAGTGCAAACCACATTTCCAAAGGGTGAACTCTCCAACTATGGACAGCTGTCGCCAGGTTCTCAATATGCCTTCTGCTCAAAAGGTGTGCAAACTATTTCCCTTAATCTAGTTCGAAGAGATTTTATAGATGATGAGGTCTATTTAGGTTGCTGGTTAATATTTAGTAATTTTAAAAAATGCTAAAATCCTTTACGAACCCAGTGGCTCATGGAGCCTGCGCTTATCTCTTGTTTCTGTAGTTTTAGGTGAATAGGAGTCTTTGACTTCCCGTGTATGGGACACTAAACTATAGCTGGTTAGCTACCAGGTACTCATCTTTAAACGATAAAAAGCAAAGTTTCGCAGAAAAAATTCACACAAACATTCGAATCTCGACAAACTGCCGGAATCGAACTGGGGACTTTGTGATTGGAAAAAAAAGATCATATCAACCATGTCTGCCCTTTATGTGATTTAAACTGGTTAATACGTTATTACATTGGGTTTATTGCAGTGGCTGTACATGCTGAATGTAGCTCACCAAGGGTTGTCATGGAGTAATGCTGCCAGCTTTGATCCTATCCTGTGTGCAGAGGTTGCTCTAAAGCTTGCTTTAGTTCTTGAATGCAAGGCTACCACAAACGAGTCTTTCAAGCCAGGAGGGATGAATGAACTAGAAGTGACGTCCCCAACCGACAATTTAGTAGAGCAGGTAGACGCCAAGGAGGTGAGTTGTGACAATTGCAGGGTGTACATGTGTCATATAAGCTGTTTAAAGGGGAAAAAAGATTCCTTTGATTTCAGCTGCAAGTTCTAAGAAAAATGCTGCCTGTACAATAGATCATACCCAAAAGGGCGGCGAATTTAGCCCAACTAGTCTGTAGTTTTGGGTAAAATATTCTTTTAAATGTTTAACTCAAAAACAGTGCTGTCAATGCTAATTTGAACGTTGACAAAGTAATTATATAATCACCGCCATTTTAAATAGTGCTTAGTATCAAATATGTGTTTTGTACACTGTGAAATAGCCCTGTGAAATAGTGTTTTGAGTAAGAGACACCGCCACTAAATTGTAGCCTATCGCAATTGAAATTCTAAGTTTTACTGCAAAACGAAGCGTCTAGCTGTTCTGGCGATGAAATTGCGCGGTAATTTGAAGATACATTGATGATGTTAAAAAAGTCAAATCAAGTGAAAAGTCTTCTTTTATGTTTTCAGAGTAGGAGTTGTGGTTTAGAGTTAACCCTAACCCTTGAAATGCGCAAGTGATTCTTTAACCAGAAGCCTACTTCTTGAGCCTGTCACCCGACGCAGTGTCCCAAGGAGTGTAAGATGTTTTATTCTAAACTTTATGTTTTGTTTCCCAGGAGAAGTCGGGGGGTATGGGAACCACTGACCGATCAGGGACAGCGTCATCAGAATTCAGCAGACCTACATCAAATATATCTGATATAGAATGCCTTGGGCGTGGTCCTGGAGCGCGTGGGTTGTTGTTAAAGGCTTTCGAAGTACTTCAGCAAGGTGTTGAAGATGTATCCATGGCGCGAGAAGTTATAGTTGATACATCGGGACAAACCGTTGCAGACTTGAGCTGGTTGAAGGTAAACTCGTGTTTGTAAAATTTCATTTCAGTTTTTAAACTCTGTGTGAGAAACTGTAATAAAAGTAATAGAAAACATTTCGTCACTTCATATTGTTCGCGACGTTTCAACTGCTACTGCTAGTCTTCTTCAGCCTATGTGGTCAACCGGTTTGGTACAGTATTATGTATGGCGGTGGTTTGTTGTGATTGGCTAATTTCGATCCGGCTATTGTTTTCCTTTTCTACGTTTTCCTCGGACGTCCGCTTGTTTGTTGCTCATCGCTGGTTCTGGTGTCTTCTAAGTAATTTATCTTTCATTTCATTTATTTCATCTCTTTTCATAGGTTATTACATAGCTATAGTTAAGTTATATTTTAAAAAAAGAGTAAAAATAAAACCAATGGAGAATGAAAAGAGATAGGACACGATAATTATCTAATTATGTGCCCTTAAATTCATTGTATACAACTTTTATTTCACGGAAGAAGGAAAAGACTCTATAGATCCCAAAATTGTCTAAACAGAAAATACTAATACTGTGCGAGAGAGAAATGCTGAAGATACTTTTTGAAGCCTTTTTTGGGTGATTTTGAACGAATAGATAAAGGGATATTATTCCAAAAATATTTACCGATTACTTTAGGACAGAATTTTCTTGAAATGGTTCTATAATGTTCTATAGATAATTCTTCATTGATTGCTATTCAAGTGAGTTTATAACGTATTTCTAAACTATTCAATATCTGTAAAGTCCACAACAGTAGCAGCTGAAGAGTCTGGTTACAGGACAGTTTCAGATGGCATGGTAAAGGCATCACACATGGAGTTGCTGTTTGCTTACCATCGTGTCTCGTTAAAGCTGGCAGCCTTTGGAGAAAGTAAGATTCTGATATAGGGCTCGAAATTGTGACCGATACGGTCGCATTTGCAACTAAATTTTTCCATTTGCGATTAAAGCTTCAACAGCAGCTGCAATTTCGCAACGAATCTACATCTCTGACAGCTAATAAAAAAATGTCCTCCAGAAGTCACTATCTTACAACTACTTTTCAACTTTTTTGAATTTTGCGCCTAAAATTTTGCAATCAGTCGCAAAAAAGTTTTAATTTCGAGCCCTGTGATACCTTATTCTTAAAATATTATATGTTTTCGATTTTAGAAACTACTACACTATAAGCCTCGTTTTATTCAAACAAATCTCCAACTCTTAACTTTCTTTTACGACAGTGATAGATATTCTTCTTACAGCCTTGATCAGTGTATGTCTTTTGTAGTCTGCCAGTTAAAGTTGGCTCGTAGCACCTCAAGGTTATCTCTGATATAGGTAGGCCAATATTGTATTAAAGCTGAAGGAGTATTTTAAGCAATTTAAACTGGAATGAATGATGAAAATGAGCTGGCGATTTGTAGAGCTTTAACCTTTTGTTGGAGCAACACTACTCGAATCAAGAGGTCCAATCTGTTTGACGAATAAACTACATCACTGTAATTGATTGCATTTTTACTCTGAGAAAACTTTTAACCTCGTATATCAGTATATGCATTGATTCTGTTAAACGTTTTGTTTCCAATACTAAGTGCTTTTGAGAAAGCTTGACATAGTGACAAGAACTAATTTTTTTGAATTTTAGATGCTGAATTTAAAAACAAACTACAAAAGAAGACGAAGGTAAAAAATTATGATTTACCCAGACTTTAATAATTGCTGTACTGTTATTGTCAACGATAAAAAGGTAACGAAAACTCAAATATTCAGTTGAGAGTCAGGCCTATCCCGTTTTATTAAACGAATGGTTAAAGATAAAATTAATAAATCCTTAAGACGATTCTTATAATTTAGATAGTAGCCTCAGCTAGAGCTAAACGTCCTTTCCCTAACAAATTTATGTTAACAGTTTGAAAAACAGAAAACCAAGAATATGATTTAAGCTTTTTGCATACTTTTATCGTGTGCTTGTTTTGCCGTTCAGTTACTGTAAGCTGACTTAGTGGGTAGCTCAACCTGAATCGCTCTTCGATTGATACTGGATTTAATAGAGCTGAAACCAATTGTAAAATTGCACACTATTTAGGTATCGGGCTTTTCAATTTTTTTTCTCTTAAATTCAGTTGAATTCCAAAGATGTAGCCAGTCGATTTCCAACTGAAGCAAAACTATTGCAAAACTGCAACAAGAATGCACTGTCCAAAGCTTTATTTCTGATGCACAAAGCTGGCTTGGCCGTTTCAGCTAAGAGACTTTCAGGAACAAAGGAACAATTGCTGTTGCTGCAGGTATTTGTAATTATAAAACTCTTTAAGTTATCCAAGTCATCCAGTAGTATTGGCACAGTCATCGATAGTCGATGAATAACTATTCACTGAAGTGGAAGTGAAAAATTAACGATTAGTCGCCGAAGGCGACGTGAATATTGGCGAATAGTCACTGAGACGAAGACTATCGCGATATTTAATGAGACTGAGGTGACTAATAACAATAATAAAAATAATATTAATAATAATAATAATAATAATAATAATGATGATAATAATAATAATAATAATAATAATAATAATGATAAGACTCGCACTCATCACAGCCTCAAAGTACAGAGGCAGCGCTGCTCAACGAGGTCGGACCGAAACCATATAATTGTTTTAGTATAATTGCTAAGGTGATTATTCGAGAAAACAGAACGACATTTTAAAAAACAAAACATTTTATTTTTCATACGGGCCTCATTTAAACATAAACTGAAAGCCATCATTGCTATTATAATCGCCGCGGGGTGATTATAGCTTGAGAAAACGAAGTTCTCAACCAATCAGCTCGCACCATTTCTATAGTCACCGCTAGGAATTTTACAAATGCTGGATTTTTATAAAAACTCAAAGTGGCGCGGTAAATAACGGTCACTTTCACTGACACCGAGGTGAATAATTTTTTAGTATATACTGCACAAGCTAAATAACTAGCGGACCAAAGAAATTTTGAAACTGAAGCGAATTTTGCTAGCATTTTGTTTTTCATCTTCTGCTCGGAGGTGAATACTAGTCATAAAACCATTTCAGTTGTCTTTTTTCATATTCCCCTTTGTGACTCTTAAAGGCAAGAGATATTAGAGGTAGCTTTTACTGAAGAATTATCTGCAACGTAATTGATGTTCCTTATGCTGGCTCTTCTGTTTCAACTGCTGCAACATATTCATCCATCTAATATTAAATCATTTTGTTGTTGTTTATTAAGGAAAGTCTAGAATTGATCAAAAAATCGCAGCAGCAAGAGAGAAAGATATTGGAAAACAACAAAGTACCCAAAGACGAGTATGTTGAGCCTTCTGATGTTCCCAGTGCTCCACTTCTCTTGTTTAAAGGTGTTTCCAAGATGGTCTTGCAACCTGCACCGTTTAAACCCAAGAATGGAGTAAAGGTGTGACAACACTTTTTGTTTTTCAAGTAATATATCGAACACATGAGACAGTGTTTCATCATATTTCCAAACTCCTTGAATAAAGTTGGGTAGTGGAGTATTTTTGACGAATTTCTCAGTGTTGTATGTGGTGAACCACTGTCTCAAGCACGAGAAGTTCAAAACATCATTTATATTTTTGTTCAGTGGTTTGACTTTACTGAAGATTTATCCATTTGCAAGTCATGAACAGTTTATGAGCAAAATATCACAGTTGTAACGATGTCGGAACATAAATCGAGTCCACATGTTCACTTTTTAACAATTCCGTGCACAGAACAGTACATGAAGTTTGCATAGTTAATTGGGTTAGCTCCTAATCTTGAAGTGCCATTACGATCATCTCTCTTGTAAAGTCACTAAATTAACAAGTATCATCTACAAACAAGTCTTTGTTTGATTCGTTAGTTTCCCATTATTTTATACTTGCGCGATTTTGCATATTTACTGGTATAAATAAGGTCTTTTTCTTACTGAAAATATAGCCCTTGATATCTGAGTCACGATGATTCAGAAACGTCGATCATACGCGTTTATTTATACTATCAACATTCCCATCATTCGTATTATTCTTTCTACTATTAATCTTATAATTATTATAAATTGGCACAGGTTGCTTGGTACCGTTTGTTTGGGAGATCAGCTAGTGGTAATAATGTCAAGGTGCGACTTAATGACTACCAACTCAGAGGAACCGGAGAGGAGGTAAGTGTGACATTCAAACCGCAAAGACAGTTGTAATTATCATCAATACAGAAAGTTTACTCAAGGAATAAATGAAATATTTGAGTTAGTCTCTGCCTTGTTAGCCTAGTTGGTAAGATGCCAGTCTCAAACGGGAAACTGGACTGTTGGATTCCCTGTCAGGTCCGGGTCTTAAAATAATTGAGGAGAACGTGCTACTTTCGCATAAACACCTGGAGATGGTTAGACTTTTGCATATTCTCAGATAAGGACATTAATCCGTTTGCCTATTCTCTCAGTCGATATTTTATAAAGGAAATTAAAAAACCCAGTCGCTTTTAGTCTGTCCACAGTCTAACCACTCATCATTCAACTATATTTGGATATAAAATAACGCTAAAAAGTTTTGGGGGATTCAATTGTCACTCAAAATTTCTTATAATTCTTCTTATTGTTCTTATTCTTGTGCTTAGTACTATTTTTATTAATGATATAAATACAAATATATGATGGCTTTTTACGATTTGATGAAAATAGTTTATGCAGTGGTTCATTACCATAATATCTTGATTATTTAGTTATTAAACATTTCATTCATTCATTCATTCATTCATTCATTCATTCATTCATTCATTCATTCATTCATTCATTCATTCATTCATTCA
>JAOTRI020125089.1:0-11829 GCA_028564885.2 Zoanthus sanctaehelenae
TTGTTGAAAGGTTGGGTGGTAGACCAGGCTTAAGTTTTCCGGCCCCCCCTTTCCAAACTTTCTGGATCCGCCCCTGCTGTTTGCCAAGCAATAAATCAGAATAAACAAAGTCACTGCTGAAACACTTCTGCAAAAAGACACTGATCTTTTAAGACACTGCATTCCTTATCAGAGTGAGTGTGTGGGAGATTAAAATAAAGCAGTATTTATATATTATATAGTGATATAACGCAAGATAATAAGCTGTCAGTAATAAGATCGTTTAAGAACGTAAAAAATAAAAATAAATAAAGGGGTAGAGATGTTTGAGAAATAAAAATGTTGGTCACCGGACAATAAAAGGTTAATAGAACTTGAAACATTCATTTATCCCAATGTATCGATTACAGTGTGAATTACTTGCATTTCATTGGTTTTGTGACAGTCCTCACTTCACCTAATGACAGATTGCCTAAATGCAACAAAACTAGAAATTGACTGATTTGAAGAACTGAAATGTTGAGAGACAGGTTTTACATTAAAACAATCTAAATCTAGATCTTCTTCTTTTCCCGATACTATGTTTACAGACGACATGGCTGCTTTCTCAACTGATCTTGATAAAGCTGAAGCTTTTTCTTCCTTTTTTGCTCCATTTTTACCGACCATTCATGTTGGTCTTTATTGTCTAGTCCTAGTACCCTCAATTCGTGCTCTGAATCTGCAGCTATCCTTAACACTATTATTCTTTCTCCTGGAGGGGTTTTACTGGAACTTAAACATCTGAAAACTAGCAAATCTACTGGTCCTGATGGTCTTCCTTCTCGCATTATTGTTGAATGTGCCACTGAAATTCACTTCTCTGTCTGCGAACTATTCAATCTGTCACTGCCTTCGGGTAAGTTTGTCACTGAATGGAAAGATGCTAATATATCTCCTGTATTCAAGAAAGAGAGCAAATCTATGTTCTCTAACTACCGCAGTATTTCACTTCTACCTATTCTATCTAAAGTTCTAGAAAAATGCTCGGAGATTGATAGACTTTATTGATAGCCGGGTCTATTTTCTCTCCAGCACAGTTTTCACCATGGCTTATCGTGTACAACCCAGCATTTGTGTGTCCTGCACGATATTGGCAGATCTCTCGACCGTGGCGTTGAAATAGACGTCATATATTTACACATAAAACCTTATATGCGTACCTAAAATTTACGGCGTTCAACTTATCAATAGAGAAAAAATAACGCCCTGGGAACCCCAACAGTTACCATCTATATAACATTTTCCGGTTGCGTTGTCAGCGTGGTTGGTCCTTGTGGTGTAGTAGTTAACACGTCGGACTAGTAAACCGAAGATTCCCGCCAAGGGCTATATACGTTATTTTTCTCTTATTTCTTTCAATATAATATTTAGATCTTACCCGTGCCTTTGATACTGTCTGCCACTCTCGTTTACAACTTAAGCTTCAAAGATATGGTATTGCTGGGTCGCTTCTTAGCTGGTTTTCTGACTACCTGTCTTTTCGTCAACAACGTGTCGTTATTTACGGTATTTCTAGTTCTTGGCAATCCGTCATTTCTGGAGTTCTTCAGGGCTCCGTACTTGGACCTATACTCTTCATTTTCTACATCAATAATCTTCCAGAGTGCCTTTACTTTTCCCGCGTGGCTATGTTTGCCGATGTTACAATACTATCCGTTCCCGTGAAGATTCCTCTAATTTGCAAAGCGATCTGACCAGTATCTCAAACTGGGCTTCTCTAAACGAGCTTTCTTTTCAACCAAAGAAATGTGAAAATCTACGCATTTCTTGTAAACGCTTTAGCGCTGACCGAGCCTATTCTCTCAACGATGTTCAACTAAAAACTGTTGTTTCCGTCCGTGATCTTGATGTTTACACTTCAAAAACCTTACACTGGTCATATCATGTTAACTCAATTGTCGCTAAATCAAATAAAATGTTTGGCTTTCTGCAAAGAACTTGCTCTCGTAATCTACCTGTAAATTCTCTTAGGATGCTGTACATTGCTCTTGTCAGATCTAACATCACATATACCAGCCAGGTATGTAGGTATGGGCTCCGTCTTCCTCTGGGTCTATTTATTTAATGGAGACGCTGGAAGGTGTGAGAGGAGAGCCTCGAAACTTATTCTCGACAATCTTGACCTTAACTACAAAACTAGACTTATCTGCCTAAAACTTCTGCCCCTTTCCTTCTTTTATGAATATATCGACCTTCTCTTTCTGTTTCGCTGTTTTCAAGATGAAATTCATCTTAATATTTTTCAGTTCGTCCAGTTTTGCTCTTCAATAACTCGTCGTGGCTCCTCCGGTCTTGAACTCCGCCTTCTTCCCACACACACGTCAACCTTTTGAGACTCTTACTTTGTTCGTACCTGTCCCCTTTGCAATGCTCTCCCTATTGAAATCCGTTCCTGCACTTCTACAGCGACCTTTAAACGTCTTTTAAAAGGTCTTTTACGTGAGCGTTTAAAAAAATATTCGATTTAAATAATATACGCATATGGCGCATTTATTGTCCTTTCTGTAGGCGCCCAAACCTCACCTCTGCTTGTACGTGTTAATCATAACTAGCCGGCTTGCTTTTTCGGTTTATGTGTTTTAGTACTGTTATTTTATTTGATATTAATATTATGTTATAGCTTGCGTTAATTTTCAGTTCTGTAAATTTGTAATTCGTCTTTTTCTTTCCAACTTTGTGATGCCGACCAAAGGAGTTTCAGCCTTTGTACTTTGGACCCCGTGTCCTATTGTTGCAACTCCTTAGATTTTAACATCTTGCAAAATTTTCATAAATAAAATAAAATTACTGTGGAATAATTACTCAGTTTCTAACAAATTGCAAGCTTATAAACTAATCAGTAAACAAACTTACTTAGGAAGGCTTCTAAGGTGATTTTCTCTCAGTTCAAGTACAACCAACTTGGCAAGCCTGAAGCAAATTGTGATGACAAAAGTTATAAATTAAAGGAAGCAACCAAAACTTTTAAAATATCTAAAAAGATGTTTATGAGTTCAAGAACTGGAAATACAACTCATACTGTAAAAGTTATTATCACTGTTCATTTGCTTAAAATTTGCTCCAGTGGGAAGATTATTTATATCACTGTGCAGGTTGAAAGGTGAATTAATTGTTAGCATGTCCCATCTTGAATAAAACTGAGAGTTTAAAGTGCCTGTGATAGGAAAATTTTTTATTAAACTAAAACATGCCCATTCAAAAATAAGTAACAATAACATTTACAGCATTTTAATTGCGTACCCCCTTCCAAAGATATTAAGATTTTCCTGTATATGCAAATTACCATAGCTATGACGGCAATTGGTGTTCAGAGTTTAGGCTGAAATGCAAGTAGAAAAGTCTGGTGCCATGGAAACAAAAACACCAAAATAAACATATTTACCTTAAGCTGCATGTTATTATATACTTTACCAAGTTTGACTGATATTTGACCAAAAATGGGTGAGATATGGCTTCTTCAACTAAAGTTCTGAACACCAATAGACATCATAGCTATGATAATTTGAGTAACTTAAGTCTCTTGCAACACTTGGAGATTTAATAATGATCTACATCTATGTTTCTAATAATCTCTATGGTCTCTTGAGCTCCTATATTATCTATAGTATCTCTATATATAGTATCTCAACCCTTAGATAACAAACATGTTACCAAAATCTCAGACAGCTATATATAGGTTACTGTACAGTCTGCAACTAAATATTCCTCAACCTAAAACATTATATAGTATTGTCAGCAGGAAGGAGTACATGTGGGTCTGTGGGACTGTGGGTGCAGGTCTCTGGGACTTCACATTTGCATTGTCATTTACCTTCCAAAACTCCCAGGCAGATAATCCAAAAATACATCATTCAGGAAGAGATGTGTTAAATTCAACAGCTGAGTAAAGCCATCAGGAATCCTGTAGAATTCAGAAAAAAAAGCTGTAAGAGTATATATATTAACCAACTACACTGATTCAACAGCTGGTTCTAAAACACGAGAAACAAATCTAAGGTTTTTCAAGAAAACAAGTATAACTTGAAGTATTGTACGGCCATCTAGTTAGCCTAGTTGGTGTGGTGTCAGTTTATCATCTAGGAATCACAGGTTTGATTCCTGATCACAGCAACACCAGGGTCTTGGTATGTACTGTACTGTAACTTGAAATCCAAAACAATGAAAGTGATTTTTTATAGCATGCGGCATTACAGTGCCATTTGTGCAACACATACCAAATCAAAATAGCACCAGGACCTTGGTGTCTCAGAACTTGAGTGGGACAAAGAATAGAGTCGCAAAAACAAAGGTGTACAAGTGTTTTGTTTTTAAAAATCTTTGGACTGAATCATTGGAACTGTAATGTTTTATCCCGAATCCCCAATCCCAAACTGATCCTTGGATCTCGAAGTGATTGGGACTTGGTATACATATCGCACAAATACCCCTGTAAATTCAACGCTGAAGCATATGGCAACTGAGTATTAAGTAATTATGATGATTTATTCAAAGTTCTCTAAATTGTATATGTGTATACTCTTCTATCATGATAATTTTAAATGGTTTCTAATGAATTGATATTAAAGCAATTATTGCAGCTGTTCTTCATTTAAGAAACAGTACATTTTCTCTATCCTCTGGTAAAAACTGAAAAAACAATTTGACAGAATTGAAGAGCAAATTAGCACAAGAATTGTCATAAACTTTATCAGTCTTTATCACCAAACTTTTATCAGTCTCGAAGACACAGAAAACATGTATATTTTTTATATAAACTTCTTCTTCCAGACCAATGAAAGATGACATATAAGTATTCATATGTAAAGTTTTATTTATAATGGAAAACTGTAGCAAAATGCTCAATATACATTGGTGCAGAGCGAAATACAATTTAAAATTTAAAATGAGTAGAATGAAACACACATGATTCTCTGTAACTCTGAGTTTCGTGCTTACGCACTCGTCAGACAGATTTAATCTGTCTGACGAGTGCATAAGCACGAAACTCAGATTTACAGAGGATCGTGTGTGTTTCATTCTAGTCATTTTAAATTTTAAATTGTAAAGTTTTATTTATATATTTTATAAATGCAGAATGTGACTACAGTTTACTATGGCAGTGGAAGTACACCCATGAAAAATTCTACCCTAATCCTAACCCTATAGCTAACTATAAGCCTTAGGGGAGGCAGGTTAGCACAGTGGTCTTCACTTGCACTTCCCACCTCTACAACCCAAGATCGACTTCCAGGGTCTGTATGTAGGCAGAGATTTGTCCATCTGTATCTGACTCCGAGAAATTTTCTCCCGGTACTCCGGTTTTCCTCCCTCCTTGACGCTTGTGCTCCGAGGTCATGCATGGTCTCTATAGCAGAAGCCAGAGGTGCCTTTATCTTCTTTTGGTCCAACCTCGTTGAGCTGCACTGCCTCTGTACTTTGAAGTGGTGATGTGTACGATCCTTTCTTTCTCTCTTTAACATAACCTTAAAATTACTCAACATGCACTAATGGAAAGTTTTTATAGCTGCAGTTATAGAAAAGTCAGGGATATGTTTTTCTACTGCCATAATATATACAGGGCATCTGATAAAGTGCGACAGTACAATTCTGCACTATTGACCAATTTCCAGACTTTTTGCACTATTTGTCTTTTTCCTCTCTTTCCCGCACTTTGAACAAAATATTACCGGATTCAAAATAAAATGTATCAAAATATCAAAGAATTTGTTTACAACTTGATGCAGTTAAGCTTACAAGATCAAATAAAGGATCAAACAACCAATATTTACCTCTGCTTCAGTGATAAAACAATTGGAAATTATAAGCGAGAAGGCTGTAAAAAATTAGCAGGCAGGCACCTTGTTGGGAAAAAATGAGTAGTCCTAGGCACTAGCATGTTTTTTAAATGGTTTCGATTGGCAAAGAGCTTTGCTGTGAAAAACTTGTATAGAAATTTTGGTGTGATTCCCTTTACATCAAGCCGTACTCTACAAGATCTCCTGTATATTGTAGTTGCGTTCTGCATTCAACATCCTGTATTCTGGAAATGGTTACACTTGCGCATCTACAAGCACTATGAAGCACAAAAATGGTGTGAACAATTCCATGAAACAAATTTTAGTATACATATACTTAAATGCACATGCTATATGGTCTTCCTCTTTCATTAGAGGGAAAATAATAATTTTAAAAAAGAAATAACACATGTTGTAAACATAATATAAATATATATGTGATTTCATTGCCAGGTGAAACCTCAACAAAGTTTGTAAGAATTCTTGACTGTGTGTCAGGTTTTCTCTGATCAGCTCTTAAATTCTCCCAAATGTTCAATTTGCTTCTTATCAGGCTATCACTAGGATGGAGAACATAACTTATTTCTTAAATAAAGGAAGTTATAAAATTGTTATAAAACGTTTTGGGGTATTTTGCTTGGATGAAGATTGTATTATCTTTTAAAATATATCAACTTCAGCCTAATCTTACATAAAAGTAATTTTTATATTATTTTTCTTATATAAAAAATACTTTCTTAAAAACTGCAAATGGTGAAACCTAATTAATCACTCTTTAAATTACATTGGCTGCAGTCAAAACATGCCAGCATTTGACAACTTTGTCTACTTAGTTCTAAAAGCAGATCCCCCAATGAGATTTGAAAAAAAAAGTAAATCTTTCTGTCTCTCATCACACACATTTTGTTGTACTGTCACTTAAAGACATATAAGCTTTGATTTTGAGGTAAGACGCTTTAAGCAAATTAAAAAAACTGGATTAGTATCACTAGACACTACTTACTCTTGATCTTTCATTACTAATCAAAAATCAAAAGCATTAGTAATACTTAATTCAGAAAATTTAAGGTACTCATTAAAATCTTACTTTGAATTTTATTATATTCGGACAATTTCTGTATTGTTTTTCTCCGATTAAAAGGTTTGGCTTTATACGACGGAAATTAATTTACTGTCACGCCTAATAGCATGTACACTTTTTATTCACATCTGTTTTTCACACACACGCAGGGTAAATCAGAACCAAAAACTTCCTTAATTTGATTTGATCTTAGAAAAATATACGAACAACACTTAAAAAAGAAATAATTAATTTTATCACAGCTCAGCGTATCAAAAGGCAAACACAGCTGAGACAAATCAAACAAACTTTTACAATTTGTAATCTTTAGTCGTTTAGCTAGTTGGAATTGCATTCAAGTAATTCAGATTGATTTATTTGTAAAATCTATAAGGAATGAACAATGTTTTTTATGCTAACCAATTTCAATTGTCAAAAGAAACAAAAGAATATTTACCCTGGTTGATATTCTATTGTTTAAAATATTCTAAATACAAACAACCTATGTAAATAACTTACTTTCCAACGGGGTTAACACTCACATCAAAATGTTGAAGTTGCTTACAGCCTTTCATGTTCTCAGGCAATTCAATAATACCTGTCATTATGAAATAAATATTGGATTATTTAATAGATCCACCAAATTATGAAGTATAAATAATCTGCGTTTGCGGTTGAGAAATGCTGTAACTATTAATTTTTGATAAAACACCGAAGCAATTACATGTTGTTATTTTTTTGAAAGTGACAAATACAACCAGAAAGCATTGATGTTAATTGCGAAAAATGATCAGTGACTATGAATACTTACCGTTTTTACTGACATCAAGTTCTCGTAGATTGACGAGATTTGCTACTGCCGACGGAAGGACTGACAGCTCGTTGTCACTTAAGCCGAGAACTTTTAGATTTTGCAAGCTAAATAGGATCTGTAACCAAACATGATCGTATCGTAAATAAAAGATAAACTCATTACACACAAATAACCACAAGATTTCACAAATTCTGAAAAAACAAATGACGGCCACGGTAAATAAAGCTAGTTTACCCGTGGGAGCTCTCTTATTTGGTTTGCATCTAAGTAAAGCTCTTCGATGCTCTTTTCAAAGCGAAAGATGTCTGCTGGAACTGTCTTCAAATTCTTGTGGCACAGATCTAGTGCCGCCATGTTCGAGAGACGCTCACCGTCAAAATCCGGGGCAAAACAATTTAAAGACGATATAGAGCATCGCGGCATGTCACAACTATCTGTTTTCAAGATGTGACTGACTCATACTCTGTGTCCATGGCAGAAATAATAACTTGTAGTGTTTGTTCTAGTGTGTCCTTGCAACACAGACTTGGAATGTGAAGGTCCAACAAATGAAGATTGAACGAATTAACAACACAACTGCACGGTATTCAACACTCAATTTTTTCTGCTCTGGAATTTGCTGGCACAAATCTGAAGTATTCACGAAGAACAATTCTTTTTCCAGTCAAAACAGCTTCCTCTGCAAGTTCATCCGTTTCAATCACACAGTCATGACCACTCAGTTTGTGACTTGATTGGAGCAAATACAATGCTTATTGTTCGGCGAGACTTTCCTGAGCATGTGACCGGATAAGATTTTGTATGATCGTGACTGTACCTGTATGTGTCAGTTATATGTTGTACAGCTTATAACGATGATTTAAAATTATTAGAATTAGGATTCTAGCTTTGAGAGTTCATTACGGCTACGTCCGTTAATGACTTGTCACTTCAGCCTTCAGGTGTACCTGATTTTTACTGCGTGACAATCAACTAGGACTGCGTGACTGGCTAAGCGACTGAATGATGCCTTGAAGGCTTGATGGCATAATTTGACCCCAAGTTTTTCACTGTTATCCGCTCTACTCTCCTGCTAACTGTACCCGTTTTAAATTTGAACTGAGAAATAAAAAGAGAAGTTATTTGGGTAAAAGAATAATATAAAAATGGCTGAGCTTCAGGGAAAAACGTGAAACCTCCAATTCCCAGGCGCCGTTGAACGATTTTTCCGCTTACTCTTACACTTACTCTTAGGCGCCTTTTACACGAGAAGGGCTGGGCCGGTTCAGTGGGGTGCGTTTTTTTAACAAGATTTCGGCTGTCCACATGAAAATTGTAAAAATCTGGCTCGCAATTACACGGAAATGTTCAACTCAGTTTGCCCAGGTCTCGCTGACAACCGTCCGGGATCCCAGCAAACCGGGCTGTCCCGGACTAACAGTTTCTGCCATATTAAAGATATTTGTCCACTTTTTATATAACAACGTCTACTTTTGGAGCTGAGGCCAAAAGTTGCAATTCGTTTTCAGAATTTCAATCACAATGTTGTTAAATACATCATTTAGCGAATGAAGTAGATGATTTTCACAATTCCCCCATATTGTAAACAAATACGAAACTCTCGCTAACTTTGTAGCCGTCCCGGGCTGACTCGCATAGTAGTTCAGAATCCATTAAAAATGCTGTGAGTTCGGCAAAGGACAAAGTGTTATTAGAAGAGGGCATGGACATACATCACTCGTGTAGACCATCCATCCGTACGGATGGTGTTTTTGCCACTTTTGCCTTTGGTACAATAGACCCTTTTCACGCTAGCCTGACATTGATAAATATTTCGGTTTTCTAAAAACGAATAGTATCATCACGTTTTTCACATCAATAATAGTAAAAATGCAAATTTTCCATGAGATTGCTTAAGAGTTGGTGGAAATATAAACATTTCAAAATGAATATTTTGACAAAATTCTGTAAAGAAAATGTATGGTTTTGCATAATAACGAGGATGCCCGTCCAGCCTCGTTACCATACTAAGCTCAAACATTTTCTTTCAATAATAACGAAAAAATATTTAACTTAACATATTCATATCTTTGCCAATTTGTGGGCAATCTCATCGAATTTCTGCATTTTTACTATTGTAGAGGCAATAAATGTGATAATGAAATTCGTTTTATGAAAATCGAAATATTTATCAATGTCACGCTTCCGTGAAAAGGGTCTATTGCGCCCGAGAGACGATATCGTATTGATTAGTTAGTTGTCTTGCAACAAGATATACACATTAATATGAATACTATCACTGCTGTCCTGTTTCACAGTGGCTTATTTTAGGTGAGGATTACCTCTGTGATATAAACTCCTAAATTCGTGCTAGGCAAGGTTGCATGAGCGCTTCATTGTTGAAGATAGTACTTTTGCACTGACACCATAAGCCAAAGACAAGCGCTCTTCCAGAATGGCAACCTGATATAAAACGGAAGTGATGAGGAAGGCGAAGCATGATCAAAAAGTTCAGAAAAACAACAACAACATCGTTTATTTATAATTTGTCGATTTATTCACCGTTTATTGCGGTTTCCAATGCACCTAAAACGCGTTAGTTTCACTGATCGTCGAAGAAACTTCTATTGCGCAGTAGTGGTTGTTAACATTTATGCATCAAAGTCCTGCAGTAGGCGTGTAACAAGCCAAACCGTGTAAGAGAATGTAAAATAGTTTTTAAAAGTTTACTGGACTTATAGCTAAAGTTTACTTAAGATTATATTTCTACCATCATTCATTCGCAAGCAAAGAAATCATGTTCGCCCTGCTTTCGAAATAATTAAATACGGATGACTATAAGAAAGATTTTTTATAGAAATTTGTTCTTGTACAATGTGCAATAAGGTATTTAAATGATTTTTATATATTTAACAGCTTAACATGCACACTTAATGACAACTCCCCAAAGGAGATTTTCAATGTCATATTAAAACCTCTCTCTTCCCCAATTAAGAACCCCAACTGGTAGGAGGCAAACCTGAGTTGGCTATTTACAAAGAGTTGTAAATTTGTCCCTGGGATCACCGAAGACAAATTTATTCAGTGGTCTGAGTCAAGGAATCGAACCCGCGTCTTCCGCATTCAAAGCCACGCATGTTTTGAATCATCTAATTGTCCCAATAACCAGGTGACGACTATATATCATAGTAATCCTCTAGCATAGTCGCTTACTAAGTACGCAGAGTGGCGGCAAAAGTTACATTGTTAATCATTTCTTAGCCAGCTAGCTCAAAAGTACTAACGTAAGATTCCCATTTGAGATGATCGTTTTCGTACTAGACTTGTAGGCCTTGAAGCTGCTAACTGGTCAAAAGTGGCCTGTTGGTCACAATAGCAAGTGCTTAAGAGGATAATAAACTATTGAGTAATCAAGCAGCGCTGTCAGTCTTTGTTCTGCGTTTTAAAACATGTTAGGAAGTATTCCGTGTGCCGTGACTTTACTTTCAGTCACGGATGGTTTACGAAAATCACATAAGAAAAAAAGTCAACCAAACTAGTATATCTCTTTAATAATGATGGTGATGATTATGATGGTGGTGATAAGGAAGTGATAATGAAAACGATGATTATGGTGCCCAGTGTTGGTTGTATAATGATGAAGGTTAAAGCAGAGATTGTAGTGGCGATTGATATTTTCATTTTCTGCAAAAAATAAAGATTTCGTGTGTATTACAATGTACGAGAAACAATTATAACGCTTTGAAACAGGAGATGTGTCTTTTTTCTTTTTGCTTGAGATGACGCTGCGAAGCAATTTTAACGTCTTTGATGGTGAAACGACTGCTTAAAAATTTCTGAATCGGCATTCGGATCGATCAAATGGAAGGCATTTATCATCCAAGCTGTGAGCATCCGACATCCGGGAACTAACATCCGGCATCCAGTAGTTCTTTGGATTACCTTACATGGGGAAATGAAAGTGTATCAATACATAGACTGCAAACCAGTCTCTTCCTTCGCCGGGAGATCAAGAATCCACGCGCGCGTTCATCATATGGGAAACTGGGAAGAGGAAATGGACGCGAGGACGGGAGCGAAAAGGAATGTTATCACAAAAAAGAAGTTTTAAAAAATCCGAGTTTTCTCCAACAATTATTGACATTTTTACGTTGTTTACCTAAAAAACGTCACGGTTCCCA
>JAOTRI020125100.1:0-11828 GCA_028564885.2 Zoanthus sanctaehelenae
TCTGAACTTAGGAGACGGAAATTCTTTTACAGTCAGCACAGGGAATTTTATACACTACATTACATTGCTTCTCGGTCACGGGTCTGAACTTAGGAGACGGAAATTCTTTTACAGTCAGCACAGGAAATTTTATACACTATATTATATTGCTTTTCTGTCACGGATCTGAACTTAGGAGACGGAAATTCTTTTACAGTCAGCACAGGGAATTTTATACACTATATTATATTGCTTTTCTGTCACGGGTCTGAACTTAGGAGACGGAAATTCTTTTACAGTCAGCACAGGGAATTTTATACACTACATTACATTGCTTCTCGGTCACGGGTCTGAACTTAGGAGACGGAAATTCTTTTACAGTCAGCACAGGGAATTTTATACACTATATTACATTGCTTCTCGGTCACGGGTCTGAACTTTGGAGACGGAAATTCTTTTACAGTCAGCACAGGGAATTTTATACACTATATTACATTGCTTCTCGGTCGGGGGTCTGAACTTTGGAGACGGAAATTCTTGTTGTAAAGTTGTTAAAGGTCTTGTTGACAACATGAATGTCATGTTTTTTTAGAATTCTTGTTATGGGTTGTGTTACCATTGATAAAAGGAGCGACAGCATAATTGTTGCAATTCTCTTGGGCAGTAGCCCATTTAAAAAAATCCTAATTAACTAACTCTTCAGGTGTAGGGAGAATACAGGATAATGATTTAGATGATTTCTCATTAAGAATATTACAAATAATGTTCGAAGGATAATTATTAACTCCTAGTTCATCTGAGGCATATTTAATTTCAGTGTTTTTCCCTTGCGTTGTACTAGGAAGGGTCAAAGCGCAGTGTAGAATAGTTTTTGCTGTGCTGATCTTATGTCTCAGATCGTGGTGGGAAGAAAAATCCATTCATAATTCAATAATAATAGAATTGTTCACATGGCGAAAAGAGAAAAGCAATTTGTTGGTTGCATTCCTCTTCAATAGTGAATAAAATATGTGGGTCGATGGAATTAAGCGTGTTGTGAAAAGATTGAAGAGTACTTCTTTTGATAATACAAAAACTGTCATGAACATAGCGTTTCCAAACTTTCGGTGGGACTTCAGAAGTGTTAATGGCCATTTCTTCAATGGCTTCCATACATAAGTTCGCCACTTCCAGGCTTGCAGGGCTACCCATGGCACAACCATGAATTTCTTTATAAATCTTATTTTTATAAACAAAGTAATTGTTAGAAAGAACAAAGTTCAACGATTCAATAATTTCACTGCAATCTAAATTCGTACGTAAGAAGAGAGTTGCATCTAGGTCTAATTTTTTTTCTTATATAGTTGCATGCTGTAAAAGGTGATACAACATCAAAAGATAGGATAACATTACCTTAGATGTCCAAATTAACATTTTCTTTAGCAAATGAAGCAGAATTAGAAACGGAATAGCCATTGCAATTTTGTAGGGGTGACAAAATATATGTGAGGAAGTATTGTAAATGGTTGAGTCAATGGATTGCCTTGTTTATGGTGTTCACTAGATCCACGGATGGCTTGCGGTATGACTTCAGAAGAATGAAGTTTGCGATAAATAGAATTATTAATCTTGTGTTGTTTCTTCAAAGTGAAAAGTCTTTCGTTGAGCTGACGCTCAATCTTCTTGAAGGGATATTTGACTACTGTTTCATAGGTCTTCCGGTCACTTAGTAAAGAGTCCATTTTAAAATCATAATCACATTTGTCTAAGACAACAAAACAGTTGCCTTTATCAGCTTTCATCAAAACTCTAGTACCATCTTTTTTCAGGTCTTGAAGGGCTTTTCTCTCATTTGTGCATAAGTTCTTGTGAGAAGGGAGTTGTGCTTTGTGAAGGATCGCAGTAGTGGAATTACGAATAAAGTACTTAGATTCTTCTGGTAAATGGTTGATGTCAGCCTCTACTTCAGCAACAATGTTCTTGTACGGGATTCGATTAGGAGTTGGGGTAAATTTAGGGCCCTTTTCTAGAAGAGATCTTTCAGCAGCAGTGAGAGGCTTCTTTGATAAATTAACATCCCAGCCACTCTTTTAAAGAAATAGTACATTTCTCATTTATATTGTTCTATATTTTATTTATATTTTTATCTCACGTTATTTTTACATATATATGTTACTTAACGTTTTCTCTTCATTCTATCTGATGAAGGCTGTAGAAGAACAGCCGAAAGCTTAGTTTTACCTTTAAATTTGTAACTAGAGATCTTTATATATGTTTTCAAATTTTTATAATATAAATTTTTAGTTGTCATTTTGATTACTTGTTACCTACTTGTCTGAATGTTGTGTAGGTATTACTGGGAAGATGATCTGATTCGTGCTGTAAATGTTGTGTAGGTATTACTGGGAAGATGATCTTCTGATTCGTGCTGTGAATGCTGAATTCAACTATGGATATGAGTACCTTGGTAACACAGGTCGATTGGTGATCACCCCCCTGACTGATCGCTGCTATCTCACCCTTACTGGGGCACTTCACCTTAAGTTTGGTGGAGCACCTGCTGGGCCAGCCGGTACTGGGAAAACCGAGACCACAAAGGTTATTTTTCAATCATAGTCTGTTAATATCGTAGCTCATTAGTTTCTCTTGGTGCAGGTTGCAATTTTTTTTAACCCAGTTTAATTTTTGTACATAGGTTTTTATCAATTGTATTAAAAAAACTTTTATTTTATTTTTGGGGTGGTGTAAAAAATTGACAAGGCCTTTCTCATATTCCACAACTACTCTAGTCACCCACCCACCGATTTTTCTACTTTCAATTTTAGTTCCCCCTTTTCCTACTTTACAAGGCCATTGCTTTATTTGGTCAACACCAAGAATTATTCTACTGATTTGTTCTGTCATCCTAGTTCATCTCTACTTGACCATGGAAGCAACCATTGCTGACATGCGAATTTTTCCAGATATCACTTCTTTGTCTCAGGCAAATGTCAAAACAATAAACTGCACTGAAAATAATGAATAAAAATATATTTAAATGAAGTATCAGGATAACGATTGTGCGAACCAACTAATAACTTGATTGGTGGATTACTTTTGCAGTTGAAGTTTTCGCTATGTTACTGATTGATTTCGCTATCAAAGTTATGTCATATTGGCACACTCCTTGGTAGGGCTTGCCTTCATAGCTTCTAAATGGTTCTTACGTTCTAGATGTTATCAATGCTGATATTGCTCCATCTTCAACTTCAGATATTAAGCCATTATATGATTTTTATACTTTCAGGGCTTTACGTTTTTTTATTGTTCTTCAAAGAATTTATATTTTGTTATTGTATCATAATAATTATCATTATGTTTGTCATTTTCATGAAATATTTTGCTCAATGTTTTCCAATTTCTCCGTCATTTGTTAATTTATAATTGCCATCATCGATGTCATCATTAGCAGTTTTTCTTCATGATTAAAGTTTTCATTTCTCCCTGCAAATATTAACACCATATCTTCACCCTTGTCATTTTTTCTCAGTCTATGTTATTATCATTATAATCATCATCTCCATCATCATCATCAGCAGCAGCAGCAGCAGCAGCAGCATCATCAGCATCATCATCATCATCACTGGCTTCATAATTACCCTCCTCCTCCTCATCATCATCATCAGCAGCATTATCATCATAATCACTCTCATCTTCTTCATCATCACCGACTTCATAATCACCAGCAGCGGCACTATCTTCATTATCATATCATCATCATCATCATCATCACCATCATTATCATTATAATCACAATCACTATCATAATCGTCATCATAATTATCATCATCATCATCATCATCATCATCATTAATCTTGTTCTTTTGGTTTATTTTTGGTAAGTTTTAAGTGTGTGGAAACACCGATAAAGTCTGTTTCATAAAAAAGCTTGCTTTTATATGTGGTTATAATGTATCTATAAGAAGGTTGTTCAAGAGACTGAAATTATCATCATCATCATTATTACTAATGTTCTTTTGGTTTATTTTTGGTAAGTTTTAAGTGTGTGGAAACATCGATAAAGTCTGTTTTATAAAAACGCTTGCTTTTATATGTGGTTATAATGTATCTAAGAAGGTTGTTCAAGAGACTGAAATTTTTTTCTTTTTGAATTGCAAAACTACATTTTATTCCAGCATGGTACTTTATAACGTTAATAAAGTGTTTCCATTTTTTTCTTCGTCTGTATCAGATTTGGGCTTCAATTTCACCCATGAATATCTTTGCAAAAGCAACACCCATTTTTCGTACTAGAAAGGTTTTTGGAAATTATCTGTTTTGCGATAAAGATTATTAAGTGCGTTTCTTTGATACAAGACTTTTGGCCCTTTGTTAGCAGCTGAAGTAGTTTATCAAACAACAAATGCCGATATTTTCTCTGTTGGGCCACCACAATCTGATATGATTGGCCAGCTTACTGGGTTTTAAGATTTTTTGAATTTGTTGATTAATGTTCGGACTATAATACTTTTCTTGTTTTTATTCAAAGCACTATTGTCATTATTTTAGCTCACGAAGCTCTTGTTGCAATGATTGAAACTATTTATATTGATTTCTGTAACAATTGTTTTAAGCTGGCAGCTCCTTTCTAAACGTTGTTTCCTTATCTGCATCGCTGAAAAGTTGAGGACTTTTGGTTGCCATCGTTATGTTTTGCATTTTCGATTTCCACGTAAGAGTTCTTGATTTTATCTATCACGTTGCTACTGTCACTTTTTGTTTTTCCGTCATTTCATATCAGGTTTTCAGAGTATGATAAACACATAAAACTCTTTCAACATGGAATCGTTTTGCTCTTGTGTGTGTTTAATAATCTCAAAAGGTGATCCAGAGCTCACAAATCAAACTTGCGATCCCTTTCTTCGTGTCATCTAATATTCTTCCTTTACCTGTGCTATTCAACAAAGTCACTTCCATTTTCGTGCATGATGTTTGCAATAAGCTTCTACCTTCTAACATAAGCGAGCCTTTTTTATTGACCCAGAACGTCCATAATTACTATACACGATCTTCTTCTGGAGATCAATATTTATAAAAATTCAATTTTCATCACTGGCGTAAAAATTTGGAACAGTTTTACAGAAGAATTGAGAAAACAGCCTAAGCACATATTGAAACAAAAAGTTCACCAACTTTTATTACAAATTCTACCAGAAACAGACAAGTATATTTATACAAATCAGATAATTATTGGTATGAAAAGTAAGAAGTTTTAAAAATGTGCTTATTGCTCCAGCGTGTTTTTTCTCATTTCTCTTCTCACTCTTTTTAATTATTTTTAAAAGCAAGTCTTTCTTTCTCTATTGTTTTTTGTTTTCTAATGGATATGTAATCACGTTCGTGTCCCCTGCCGTGATTAGCCTCGCTGTAGGCAGGGGACACCCGACTGTAAACTTATTATGATAAGTGAAGAAATAAAGAATCTGAGTTGAAAGACACTCGTTCAAATTAGTGCCATAGTGAACTTGTAAAAGCTCTGTTACATAAACATTCTAAGAGGGTTTATTTGCGCAGGATCTTGGCAAAGCAATGGCTGTGCAGTGCGTGGTGTTCAACTGTTCTGACCAGCTTGATTTTATGGCAATGGGAAAGTTTTTCAAAGGCTTGGCAAGGTATATTTAATGTTCAGTATGTTAAACCATTTTGTTTTAACTTGTCCAAAACTTTGTTTGTCTTCTTAATCTTTAATTCAAAACATGTTTACAAAAAAGTCCAATTTTAGGCCAGGGCTACAAAGTTTACATCAGTGAGGGATGAGTTTCAGTTGTTTCATTAATATATCAATCATGTTTTTGTTGTCAGTGCTGGAGCATGGGCTTGTTTTGACGAGTTCAACCGAATTGATGTGGAGGTATTGTCGGTTGTAGCACAACAAATTTCAACCATTCAGCAAGCTCTGGAAGCCAGGGTGAGTAAAAAGAATCTCTTTTCTCATCGATAACTCAAACTTTTGAATTACCGCACATAATTCTTTCGTGCATCACGTTCCTTTACATCACGTTTCCATTTTTCATTTTCTTGTACATCATGTTACCGTGCATCTTGTTTCCGTTCATCACGTTGCAGTTAATCACGTTACCGTACTTCACGTTTCTGTTCATCACGTTTCCGTTTATCATGTACCGTTCGTCACGTTTGCGTTCACGTTCCTGCATATTACTTGCCTATCTATGATATTGTCGTACGTAGAAAAAGATCACGTAAAGTAATATATATCTCGTGCAAGTTCATCACTTATATGCCATTCACCTACAGTTTCATCACTCTTACGTACTGTGCGTGCAAGTGCATCATGTATACACACAGGTTGAATCGCGTATCTGTGAGTTATAACATAATTGAACTATGTTTAGGTTTTTCCCAACAAATTGTGTTGGATTTTGTGAGGCTAATCTTAAGGTTATCTTTCTTGTATGGGGTTTGTTTATATCTTTATTTTACCTTTCCATTAAATATGAATTGATCAATTGATATTTAAATGAATGAATGAATAAATCAATAATTGAGTTTTTGTGCTAGGTTGAGCGGTTCATGTTCGAAGGTGTGGAACTGGCCCTGCAGCAGTCTTGTGCTGTGTTTATCACCATGAACCCTGGGTATGCTGGTAGGACAGAGCTGCCTGACAATCTGAAGGCCTTGTTTCGTCCTGTGGCTATGATGGTACCTGACTACGCGTTGATTGCAGAAATAAGCTTATTTTCCTTTGGTTTCTCGGAAGCCAAGGCCTTGTCCAAGAAGATAACCACTACATTTAAATTGTCTTCAGAGCAGCTGAGCTCACAGGTAATCAGTTTCTACTTTCAAGTTTTAAGATTTTAGTTTTCCTTGATTTTTACGTTTTAACATTAAAGTAAAATATGTGTTAGAGAGTGACAAGGGCTACAAATATTGTATTGCTTATGCGAAATGGCCATCCTCATATATTGCTGTTTTTTATAATAAAATGGGGTTGAAATAGACTGATTAAACAAAAAAAAAACATGTACAGTTGAACTTTGATTATCCCAACCTCGATTATCCACACCTTAATTATCCAGACGTCGAATATTCAGACATTTATTATCTGGATCTTGATTATCTGGACCTCGATTATCTGTACCTCAGTTATCCAGATCTCCATTATCTAAACCTCCATTATCCGAACCTCCATTATCCAGATCTTGATGAATTGGACTTCGATTACCTAGACCTTGATTATCTGGATCTGGATTATCTTGACCTTGATTATCAGGATCTGGAGTATCTGGATCTCAATACTATATATGTTGATTATCCAGATCTCAATTATCTAGACCTTTATTATCTGGACCTGAAGTATCTGGATCTCAATTATATAATGTTGATTATCCAGATCTCACTTATCTAGACCTTGATTATTTGAACCTCGATTATCCAGACCTTTATTACCCTGGACCTCGATTAGCTTGATCTTGATTTTCCTCACCCATGGCTCGAAATTGCGACTAATACTGTCACATTTGCAACTTCTTTGACAGCTAATAAAAAAGTGTCCACCAGAAGTTTTGTGCCTAAAATTTAGCGACCAGTCGCAAAAATGCAACCATGAAATATTTTTAAATTCGAGTCCTGAGACCTCGATTATATGAACCTCGATGATACAGACATTTATTACCTGGACCCCGATTAGCTTGATCTCGGACTTCAATTATATGGACTTCGATTATTCAAGCTTTTTAATTATTTGGGCTTTTTCATGAATATGTATTAGTTGTTATCTTGAAATTTCGAATTTTCAAAAAGACCAATTAAATCCTGAAGGCCGAAACCACCTACTATGTTTGCTTGGTAGTGTAACAATATGATTTTGAAGCTTGAACACTTACTGTATGAACACTTGGTGTGGCTGCCATTGTGAACACAACCCCGATGGAGTTTGGGAATCTCACTCTTGCACTCCAGCATCCCCCCTATGGACCGAACAGTGTTGCGGTTTGTTATAACACCATTGCAAAGACTCTTCTTGACAAACATGCACGTGTTCGTTCAGATAGAATTATTTTGAGACCTTATGTTCCATGTTGTTCTGACGAAATTAGTGTTGCTAAACGAAAGCAAAGGAAAGCTGAACGCAGGTGGAGGAAAACTAAGCTTGTGGCAGACTGGAAGGTGTTTAAGTCTATTAAGAACAAGATCACATTTTTAATGAATAGTTGAAGAAAGGAGTTTTAAATAAACATAGTCAATGAGTGCTCTGTGGATCAGCGAAAGCTATTTAGACTTACAAGAAAGCTTCTTAATAGAAAGAGTGACTCTTCTTTTCCGCCTCATTGTTATAAAAAAACATTAGATAATGACCTTGACACGTTTTTTGTTAAGAAAGTAGTTGACATTCGCATTGGTTTGGATTTTAAAAGTAATTGCGATAACCAAAGTTAAAATTGTTTCATCTTAGTTCTGTGTTTGTTTTCGTTGGGTAATTTTGTTCCCTTGGATGCAGATTATGTACGGACACTTTTTGCTACTCTTGATCCAGTACCCACCTGTATTGTTAAACAATGTTTGGATAAATTGGTTCCTATTCTTACCACCATCATTAACTCTTCGTTGCAAACAGGATCTTTCCCTGATCATTGGAAACTAACACTTGTGAATCCATTGCCGAAGCAGCCAGGTTTAGATCTACTGCTTAGAAATTTTCATAGTTTACAATTTATCTCCAAGTTAACAGAAAAAGCTGTGCTGCGCAAGTCAGTTCCTATTTTGTCACCTTAATCTCTTTCCTTTACTACAGTCTGCATATCGCCCTTATCATAGGACCGAAACTGCTCTTCTGAAAGTAAAGAATGATATTTTAATGAAAATGGACAAACAGCATGTTACACTATTAGTGCTTCTTGATCTTAGCGCTGTCTTTGATACTGTGAACGATGTAATTTTGCTTGATCAGCTGAAAACTGATTTTGACGTCTCTGGAGCTGCCCTTGACTGATTTGCTTCCTTTTTATCTAATCGTGCCCAAAAAGTGTCTATTGATGGTGTTGTTTCTGAAGCGTTTGACCTTGATTGTAGCGTTCCAGAGGGATCCTGTCTGGGGTCTCTTCTTTTTGTTATTTATTCAGGTAAACTTTTTCAAATTATTCAAACACACTTGCCTGACGCTCATTGCTGCGCTGATGACTCGCAGCTTTGTTTGGCATTCAAACCCGGAAATGTTTCTTGTGATAAGGCTGCAGTTCATGCCACGGAGCTTTGCATTACTGATATTAAAACATGGATTTTGGCTGTCAAACTTAAAATGAACTCAGAGTAAACAGAATTTCTCATTATTTGAACACGACTGCAGCTATCCATAGTTAAGGTCCCATATTTGAATATTACGATTGGTGACTATCGTATTGAGCCATCTACACAGCCAGTAAAAAATTTAGACTCATGGTTCGACTCACAGCTAACAATGTTCTGCATATTAACAAGTCTTGCGGATAAGCTTTTTATCACCTGCACAATATTTGCAGAATCAATAAATACTTATCTCGAAAAGCTGCTGAAGCCTTGGTGCATGAGTTTGGTTACTGTAATTTGCTTGTTTATGGTCTCCCGTTTGCGTACGTACATAAACTTCAACGTGTTCAAAATGCTGCTGCTAGACTTGTCAATGGCTCTGCAAAATTTCTTTCGCATATCTCCTGTGCTTTTTTCAATCCACTGGCTTCACGTCAAACTTTGTATAAATTACAGGATTGCTCTCCTCACCTTTAAGTGTATCTATGGATAAGTCCCTTCTTATCTCGCTAACATGGTCATGGTTAAATCTCCTGCTCGCTTCAATTTGCGATCTAACTGTGCTCTTCAATTGGTCTTCTCTATTGCTAAACACTGGGCAACCCTTGATGACAGGGCCTTTTAACAACCCTATGAAATGCGTTACCACCAACGATCTGGAACATTTCCCTTTTTAAAACTGCTGTTAAGACTTATTATTCTAAACTTGCATTTAATCTATGATACTTATTTTAATTATTATTTTAGTTATAATTACTATAAATACTTTTTACATTCTTAAGTTGATAATAAATAAAACAATTATTGTATTATTCCTTTATCATGTTGTTATGCACATGC
The DNA here is from genome assembly GCA_028564885.2 of Zoanthus sanctaehelenae. Classification (NCBI taxonomy): domain Eukaryota; kingdom Metazoa; phylum Cnidaria; class Anthozoa; order Zoantharia; family Zoanthidae; genus Zoanthus; species Zoanthus sanctaehelenae. The sequence goes on from JAOTRI020125100.1 coordinate 10,081, forward strand.
GAACATATCCATATGTAGCATGGGCAATATAAGTCTCTTATTATTATTATTATTATTGTTATTATTATTATTATTATTATTATTGTTATTATCCTTGAGTTTTAGTATGGAGCGTGATTATACTCAAAATAAAAATACAACATTATGAGCTAAAAGCGAAATGTAAATCCTCTTATGAGCCTAATTTTAAGCGAATGAAAGTCTTTGACTCCCCCTGGACAGCAGACGCTGGTACCTATTTAGCTACCCCAGAAGATTAAGAAGCTGAGTTGGCTTAGGCGAAAAAGAAGGTCACACAAATATTTGAATCTCAGTGAAGTACCGGGATGGAAGTGGGAATCTTGTGGTTGGAAAGCAGAGGTCTTACCAGCTGCGCCAACCATGTCCACCCACAATATTATGAGGTCGAGATCAAGCAATAGCCCACAAATCACTATTATGAAGTGTAATTGGGTTATGTACAGATCAAACATTACGAAGTAATATGCATTCGCTTCTCTTTATTATTAGGATGGATGTGGTATTCTGTTTGATCAAAGTTAATAGAGTTAACCTATTAGGAACCTCAGCAAATTACATAGATTTTACAATGTTTCTTGTTGTATGTTGTGTGCATGGTCACGGTTAGGATCTTTTGTTTCTGGTGTGACGCTTCTTTAGTCTATTGGCCGTTTGCTTATTTACATCTCAAAGTCTTTTGTTATTTGTTTACTGTCAACGTCATATTTCAATAGAGAAAAGGAGAACAACAGAGAACAAAGAACCTCAATAAGTTTCCAAACCATTCAACTCTATTAACTTTGGTTTGATCAAAACTTTTTTATTCAGTTCATCACTTTGGGTCACTGGAGTTGAATTCGTGTCATTACTCATTTAAATGGCGTGCAAAGTATCATGTTTTCCAAATTTTCAAATTTGAATCTCCGAAACTTGTCATAATAATAAACTGAACAAAAAAATCTATTGATCATGATTGTGTTATTTATTTTACATATTTGTTGAACTCGATACATTTACAAAACAAAACTGAACACAATAAAGTACTCTTAGAATTACACTGATATAGGAATCACATTTTTAAAATAGAGATTCATTAGCGTCTTACAAAGATTCCCTGTCGTATTTTCTTTATAGGATCACTATGACTTTGGTATGCGTGCTGTGAAGACTGTCATTTCAGCTGCCGGAAATCTGAAGAGGGAAAATGCCGACATGAGCGAGGTTAAATCTTAATTTTTACAGTATATACATAAAGAAAATTCCAACAACTTCAATGTTTAATGTAACAAATTTGAGTGTAACGTAATGTAAGAATGAAATTTTCAAAGATATCTAATTTATTTTTATCCGCTAGGAAAGCAGTCTACCCAACCATTATTGTGTAACCTGAGGTGTACAATAATTACCAATGTTGTTAACTAACCTAACATCATGATACAATTTCATTTACAATAATCATTGTCTTTATTCATTTCTGTCTCTGAACCCTTCTTTTGCAGGTGGCTACAAACTTCTTCATTGCCCCTGTCGGGTTTAAGGACATTTTGCATAGTTTTTTAATTGTTTTGTACGTTTTGGCAGTGTTTTAGTTTTCTTATCAGATCAAAAACTATTACCCAATAATCTATTTCTGTATGGACTTTTAGTTGAGCCTCAAGTAAGCTACTAGCTTATTTATACTTGAATACTACTACTACTACTACTACTACTACTACTACTACTACTACTACTACTACTACTACTACTAC
>JAOTRI020125111.1:0-11824 GCA_028564885.2 Zoanthus sanctaehelenae
AAAATGAGATTTAGCCAGGTTCATCATTTGCAGTGAAGATTGTTGCAGAGAGTAAATGGTAGATAGCATGGAACTAAGTCATTCATTTTCTCCGATCCAGTCATTATGCTAATGACTCGATCAACAGTTTTATTTGTAAAGAAGTGTTGTACATATATTGATAGAGACCCAACAATATCAGTTGAAGTGTGTGGCTTATGTATGAAATTAAATCCTTGGAATGCCCAGTTGTTCAAAAGTAAAACTTTTTGCATTTTGTCAACTTCTATCGAGTCTCATTGTAAGCCTCTTAATACTGAAATCGTATGCCTTTGACAATTTGAAAAAAACGTGACCCATCCTTTTGAGATTCGGAAAAAAATCTGCACCCCTCATAAAATTACCAGCCCTCAATGCTCATAAAAAATGATACCTCCCCAATTACAAGTCAAATTCGAAAATTTCTATGCGTCCAATATTTTTTAGAGTGATCGTAAGTGTTTTTTCGGAAAACTTTGAAGGAAGCGTAACCTCATACGGTATTGAAAAAAAATTTATAATATATATACAACTTTTAACATTTTAGACAGGGCAAATTACAGAAGCCATGCACATGAAATGGATAAATTCTATCATTAATCAGAAAGTTACGCATCGGGTAAAACCTTTTTGTCTTTGTAGTATCTATATTACCAGTTGTTTTCTGTTTACATTCGCACGTGATAATTATTCAGTTCAAAACTCCTAGATGTACATTGGCAGTGAGGATCGACGGCGTTCGTAACGACAAAACATATCTGTCTCAAAAATGTTCAAGTTTATAACTTTTCGTCAAAAGCTTTTTTTCACCAATTTCTTTAACCAGCATTGATAATGACAAAGTGTTATCCTAATCACGCAGTTTAATGTTCTACTTGGCAATCGTACAGTAAAACCTTAATTGGTTTGTTCTTAAACTACATTGAATGTTTTGATGATATATTGTATATCCTTGTCAAATAGAGATGTAAGAATATGCTATAATAATGCTTGTAACTAATATTCTGATTTTAATGAAACAGAAAAAGCTAGAAATAAATATATAACCAATTTTTGCCGTTAAGTATGAATATATTTAGTTTTCAAAAGCAATTTAGTGACTGAAATCCTCAAATATTTAAGAACTCGTGAATGTTTAAAAGTCTAGGCTGTATTGCTCCAACTGCTGTTTTGTTTCATAAAACGAAAATAATAGCCCACCGTCAGAAAACCCATTTTAAACTGCAATTCAGTTTTTTAAAGCATTCAAATACTTGATTACATGAGTTAATTTGTATTTACTAATTGAACTTATTAAAATTTGTAAATTCCCTAGAATTTGAATAATCATTATAATTGCATTGTAAATATTTAACCATGAGTCGAGCATCAATATTGTGAGGTCCAATCAATAGCTCCAGCTTTGGCTGCGCCGTGAGAAGTGAGTCAATTGATAAGTTGCGCTCAAGAGATTTATGCTATATAAATATATCATATTGAACTTTTTGTTTTACTCAAAGCTGTAGTGTCATTGACGCCGCATCTTTCTTTGAGTAACGCACAAGTTCGACTTGTCAGCCGTCATGGCAAAATTGTTCAGTTCCTGCGGACGAAAAGTTCAGTATCCGATACAGTGAGTATGACTTCTTAAACCTATGAGCACGAGTATTTCGTTTTATTTCTCACTTCATTATGTATTCCGATAGGTTTTGCTAAATATTTAGATGCAGTTTCTTTACTCTAAAATATCTGATAATTGTTTTAGTTTTTAAATTTTAAAATGCTACAATTTCACTCTTCAGTCAGGGAATTTATAATGATAGTATACCATTTCGTCCTGTAGTTGAAATTTAAAATCTCTTGATGAATTGGCTTTAATTGATTCTCAGCTCATTCGCCATATTTCATGTGCTGAAACATTTCAGTTTCAATAAACTAGCTTGAAATTATTTAAATTACGATATGAATCAACTTTTAGCAGGAAATTTATGTTCAGAATCGCAAGTCTTTATTGCAGTGCATTTTATTTAAACTGTTCATATTCATAGAAATAGCTTTGAATATACTTATTATAACGTACTCGAAATTCAATAATAATTTTAATATCCAGTCAATATTTCTTTCTTCTTTTCTTTAGTTTTGACAACGGAAATGAATATTAAGTGTATTCTTCTTTATAGTATAGCATAACGTGACAAGAATATCCTCACGTTCCTCGCTAGCAGAACACGTGAGAAATTTTTTTTTTTGGAATGATATTCATAGGTATGCGCTGAAATATGCTTCGAAAAAACATTTTTAAAAAAATAAAGACCTAGTTGTAGAAACAATTCATAATCATGAATATTATCATTGTCAGAAAATCACTGGCAGAAGTCCCAGTCATTATAAAATTGTTTTAAAAATTTTATTCTCAAATAAAAAAAAATTAAAAAGCCTACGTTATTTTAAAAATAATTTCATTTCCATAAAGTAACATTGATATAAAACCCAGTTATGTGATAATATCCTGAGGAAGTAAAGGGGGGATTTGTTCATCAACACAGCAAAAGGCAAAATAACGCCGTTTGGGAGAGCTACATATATAGAATATATTGAAATTGGCGGCACATCAAAATATAAATATAGCAATTAAAAGTAATAATAGCACAAGTTATTCGAAACAAGACGACTTTGGTGCGTCGATATTATACTTTTAAAATAAAACCTATTAAGGCCACGTAAAAATAATAGTTGGTTAGTAGTGTCCTTAGCATTTGCCATAAGTGGGCGGGTGAAAGTTTTTTTTTTTACTTTATTCTATTTTTAACGCCTTGGTTTTAGGTCCAAAACTGGATTTACTTGCGCAGTATAGATTGTTTTCGAAACTTCTTTTATCTAATTTAAAATGTGATTCATAGTTCAATTCTCGCATGCTTTATATACGAATATTGTAAAAGTTCATGATTTTCTGCTGTTTTATGGTAAAAAAAAATCCTGCAGCGGGCGATTTTTTTGTGGGCGGACGCGGACGCAAATATTTTTTATGTGGCACAATATAGATTAAAATTAAAATGCTAATAGAGACAAAGTTTAAATTCTAAATTAGACTTTGGCGATCGATACTGGATAATTTATGGAGCCGTTCGAAGCGAATTCTACAATAGCACACAATTCAGGCAATCCTGCTGAGGAACATATAACTGTTTTTCTATCTATCTTCTCCTTATGAAAAATCTTTTCCAAAATTAGACGATATTTCGAATGCCGGCTTATTCAAAAAATTAATACTATCCACCAGAACAATGAAAGAAAGTTTAATATGCTTCAACGACGCAAAATTCCAAAACTTTGATTTTACAAACTGCTGCCAAAAATAATGCGTTTTACAAAGTTTCTATAGTTACGAAACGGCAGCATAAAAATTTCTTTTCACTACGGAGTAAAATTATCCTCTTTTAAAACTAAAATCTGCGTGGTCCGTGTATATATTGTGTTTTCTAGATAAATCTTTATTTATGTGTAAAGTATCCTGAAGCACTTAGTTTTACCAGTTTTTCTAAAGGTCAATTTGATCTAATTCCTTCATATCGCTTTCTCTCTTGTGAACTGTTGTCTATTTAGTTTCAACGTAGAATTTCATCACGGGTTTGCATGAAAAAGATTAAAAAACAGTTTTTTTAGGTTTCTTAGAATTCATTTATAAAGTTTCTTTTTGCACTGAGTGGAGCAATCCACGAGCACTAGAATGGTCAGTGTGGTGGTCCATAAAGTTGAACGGGTATTGCTACAACACTTTTTCAAGCATTTATTTGCAATTGGAAGTTTCATTTTTGTTCAAAATTGCAAAAATAAACTTTAAGTACGCGCGACCACCAATTTTCCCGCCGGATTTGCGCCTCATCAATATTTTTCTGGCTAGTCAACAGTTTTAGAAATGTTGATCAGCCGGGTAACATTTGATTTAAAAATAATCTTAACAAGTCTTTTACCACGGTTTCAGACCCTGCGAGAGCGGTGTTGTTCTGTTGGCCATTAACGATATCATTCCCAGTCCTGAAGTCCCGGATGTAATTTGGATTAAGATCTTCTCCATGCTGTCATTCAGAGATCGTGTGAATGCATCATTTGTCTGTCGTAAGTGGAATACACTGTGTAAGGATGCTCAGTTTTGGAGAATGGTTAATTTCTCAAAATATGGCGTAAACGGCAACATAACTGATAATATTATTAAGACACTAACCACGCGTTGTTCAAACGCCTGGGGCATCAGAAGTGTGGACTTGTCAAGTGAGATCTGTAATCCAATCACTGATAAAGCTTTGCGCCACGTGGCTAAATATTGTCCCCATTTGGAGCACTTAAGTTTGGCAAGACGAAAAAATATTTCTGATGTTGGCATCAAATCACTGGCTTCAAAATGTCAAAAGCTGAAAAAACTGAATATCGATAACTGCAACAAAGTGGGAGATGGAGGATTGAAGAGTTTGGCTTCTAATTGCTCTCAACTCGAGACCTTAATTATTTCCAGGTGCAAAAATATTACCGATAAAGGACTTTCTGCAATTGCTAGAGGTTGCTCTAATCTTCGCGTCCTGAACATCGCTGGCTGCCGTAATATTTCAGACAAGACCATGCTGGTGCTTGGTCAACACTGTTCAAACCTACAAGAAATTAATTTAAAGGATACAAACCAGATTACCATATATGGTATTGAAAATCTGTTTCGGAAAACACCGCGCATGACCCATATTACTCTGGGTATCATCCGGGACAGCGAGAGTACCATAGCTGCTCTTCAAGTCATCGTGGAGTACTGCCATTGCTTGCAATTTGTAACTTTTCAGCACTTTCGAAATCCAAGAGTTCAAGGCGGAGCTCGTAAAATTAACAAGACAAAACTTGCTCCTTTTATAGACAATCTGCGCGCTTGTGTGGTAGCACAAAATTTATAAAAAACACCTCATTTGATATGCAAATGCACCTGATCTACTATAAAATTATGTGTGTACTAAAACAAAATTAATATAAAACTTTTTGTTACTATTATAGAAACTAATTTGATATGCCAAGTGACAATTGAGCTGTTAAAAGCTTTTAAGTTTGGCTTCCATCGTTATGCTCATTTAAAAACTACACTCTGTCCTGCCTCCCTGTACTGTCCGTCAGGGAATTGTTTAGCAGGTACCGTGAAAAGTGAAGATCTAGATCGTATGGTGAAACAATGGGGGGCCCGGCTCTTGGCTTCCCAAATGTTTTAAAAATGCCCAACTAACTTCCCATAAAAGTACTTCTAAAAATGTTCAACGAGCTTCCCATGAAAGTACTGTAGTTTTAGAAGCATTTTTAATGAATCTTAAAGCTTTAATGTTCAATTTCCAGTTGGTAGCATACCCAAGCCCGTACCGCCTAGAAATACCGCGCCTTAACTCAATCTCGCTTCCAGTGCTTTTTACTTTTTATAAAGGAAAAAGTCATGAGACGAGTTTAGCCTTCAGCGCATTTGATTGACCTTGATACTCGGTCATAGAATACTAAATTGATGTCGCCACAAAAACTTTATTTGTTAAATTACTAATTTGCTTGTAATATCCAGAAAGAACAAGATAAATAATGTCTCCATTACGAAATTTAACATTTTGCCACAAATCAATGTGACATCATGTTGCCTCGGTTATGCTCTGATAGCTCCGTACAAATTGAATGTTGTGCTGATCGAGGTGCTTTATCATGTTACTTGTCACAATATGCACCATAAGTTTACTGCATATGCAGGTAAGTGATGTAGTGGGCAGTCTCTATCACCCTTCTTGAACATGAATGGTGCTATTAAGGTGTTGTTTCCTGTCGCCAGGCACTTGATTGCTAAATAAGCTAAATCCTTTTACGAGCCTAGTGGCCCATGGGGCCGGAGCTTATCTCCGGTTTCTGTAGTGTTAAGCGGATGAGAGTCTTTAATTCCCCTCCCTGGACGGGACACTAACCCATCGCAGGTTAGCTCCCAGAAAACGCTGGTACTTCTTTATCTACCCCGGAAGGATGGGAAGCTGGTCATACAAGTATTCAAATCTCAGCAAAGTGCCGGGATCAAACCGGGGACCTTGTGGTTGGAATGCAGAGATCTTACCAACTGCGCCAACCACGTCCGCTCTTCCTAACATTATGAATCAATGCATTGTACAAGAATATGCAAAGAGTTATCAGAGCCTAATTGTGTTAATACATCGCCCAAAATTGACACCAAACAAGGCTGACTTTTAGCAATAATACATTTTAGTCTTGATCTCTTGGATGAAGAAGTCGGGGGTAGTCTGTCCCCCCGCTAGTAAAACTAGACAAGGTGCTTACACCATCTTGGTAAATCTCCTAGGTAATTACAGAGTATGTGCTATTTTCATATATGGAGGATTACGCATTTTGTTTGCTCGAAATTGTCTTGGAATGCATGCTTGAGAAGAAATTTTCAAAACGGCTTCGATGCGTTTTGTGAATGTTTTCACATTTTTTTTGGAATAATGGTTATTTTTAAAATTAAGATTAAAGCAGATATTCGACATTTCTCAGTCTTCATGACCAAATTTCCGCGTTAATTTTTTCATTTAAAAACTTTAAAAAAATCGTTTTTGACAATGAATAATTAAAAAAAACAATTAAATAAATTAATAATCAAAAAATATCCGATCAATAAATTTTGACAATCTAAAAAAGTATCAGTGTGTTTTTTATTCAATGTTTCTGTGAATAATTGAAAATAAAACGTCAAATTATAACCCCGGCCCTGTCTATATACGAATATCCGCCAGGAAAGATGCAAAGTTCAGTTGAACATGTATGCAAAAGTTCTAGGTACTACTCTGAACTACGTACAAACGAAAAAGCTCAATGAGCATGCATCTAATTAAACTATTTTCAGTTTCATTCATTTAAAAAGACCAAAATGAAATCAGCATGGTCAAATAGCTGAAAAACCTGGTCATAAGAATGAAAATAAAACGAACAATAAAATCAAAAAGAAAAGAAAGGTTCGCAAATGGTCACATATAGGAAAATGAAAGAAAATCTCGGCAAAATACGGCTACTTCTCGAAATCTCGTCATTTTTTCTCACATTTTGAAGTTTGTGGAAAGAAATTTTTGCGCGAAATAGTATTAGTCATACAAAAAGTCCTTAAAATTAAAATCGTTCAGGCGTGTAGGTCTACAGTCAGTGTACAGAGTATGTAATGGTTGAAAATGCAAGAATAGTGAGCCATTTTTGAAACACACTTCAAAGTTCATAAGATGTGCAATGGCCGCTAAAAGATTTTTTAAAAGCATTTATTAAAATTCAAATCTTTGAAAATGAAGTAAGTGCAATTTCGCTTCGGTACGTTAATCTTTTTCAGGAAATCGGGAGTGGAAGATAAATAATGAACTGAATGAATAACGCATATAAGTAAAAAATGAATGTGTTGCACATGCGTCAATCTGAGCCTGTTTGTTAGCTGTGTTGTGCTGATGAGGCCCAATAAGGCCGAAACAGCTGTCCACGGCTGCTAACATTCAGGCTCTCTTTTTAAAGAGTTTTCAGTACGGGCTCGCGAGGTCATAGTACCCTATTTAGTGGCTTATCATTACCAGCACGCATGTACAACACTGTCATATTTTATATTCAAGCCACATCCTACAAGCGTTACACTTCTACTATAAAGTAAAAATCGAGTAATTAGTGAGGTGGGGAAACGTCGTAAAAATAAATAATGCGTAATACTTTTCTTTGTTTATGAATAACTTAAAAAAATTAAAAGAATAATGAATAATGTGAGCAAAACACCTAAAAATAATGAATAATCGAGGTCCAATCAATGAATTATTAGCTAAAAATGTCATAAGTCTATTGCCCAGTCTCTTTGGCTATTTGTTTGTCATCCGCTGACAATAAAAAAATTGATTGTGGTCTCGTTTCAGTCCAAATCGAATGTGGTGTGTTGAAAGGAAGGAAGGAAAACTTGTTGGGGTTTTAATGTTTTTTTTAGTTTCATCTTTCAAGATATAATATCCTAACTACATGGCTTTATCCTTTTCGGATCGCACGTGTCTTTTCAATTAATTTTTTTCATATGCTAATAATTAGAAAGTTTTGAGAATAGTTTGAACATTTGTGTGAGGAACCCCGTCTCAGCAAATTGTCTCGGTGTTTGTTCGTATGTGCCAAATATATTTCGAGAGTTTATTGTGACTTGAACAGAGTAACAAGACGCGTCTCATTCAGATGGCGGAAATAACAGGGGAAAATGGTAGGTTTGATTTGATTTCTTGCAGTCTTGCTGTTTTTCTTGATATATGACTCTGCATGTTCTACAAATATGAAGAAAGTTGCCTGAATACAAGTCATTAGAATTTATGTTGTATGTTCCATTTTAGCTTCTTACTTTTATTTTAAACGTGAATATTTAGTAACGAACTTCGGAGAGAATGCCCATCCACAAGCAATCAAAACTTGTGCGTTATAATTTTATCTATAAAAACTAATAGTTTTGATTCATGCTAACCATACACCGTTTGGTCATCATGTATACGTAAATGTTTTGACGTTGGTTATGTTAACTCAATTGATTGATAACTGAACTCTTGTCTTGATATTTGCCTGTAGAAGGAGTCACTTATGAAAGCGTCGAGCAAAATGTGGACGAGGGACCGTTTTGGAAATCTCACTGTAAGTACATCTAATAGTTTTGAAACTCTTGTGGGGGTGAGCTTTGGCTCAGAAAGTTCTGAACTTTACGTCACCGTTAAATACTTAAATTGTTGATAGTTTACTCAATTGTTTATATTCCCAGTGTATCGGCTTCAGCAAAAAGCACCACAGCCTAGAAGAATTGTCTGTTCTCATGAGGTGAGAAGCATTCTTTTTGCCCCACCTTGTTTTCAAAACACCTGTACTATTAGTATCGAAACCTTTGTTAGAAGTCTATTCGATTCTGTTTTCATTTTCTTAAAGCAAAGCTGTTATGAAAGCAAATTTGGTATTTTTTTGTTCAAGAAAGAAAGCGAAAATAAACTTAATATTTCCGTTTAATCCTTATCATTTTTCCAGCTGTAAATCCTTTTTTAAAAATATAGTAAATCAAGTATTTATAGAGTGATTGCAATGATGAATTGTTTCTGTCATAAACATAAAACTTTGTGCTTTACATAACATTTTGAAAAGGTTTTTGGGAATGTAGAAGACAAATACTTTTTATAGAAGTTATAGAAATGCAAAAAGTAATTTCAGTTTTTAAATGCCATTTGTTGTCAAGAGTTTTAATCAAAATAATGAAAAATTGAATTTCAATAAAAATGTTAAATACATTATTTAAAAGAATCTGATGATTGCCTAGTAAGCAAATAACTCGTACCTGTATTTTAATGTTTAGTCCTTCAATTATTTTAACATTTTATTTTCATTTTTTAATTCAAAATATTTATTTTCTATGTTTTGTTTTTTTCCTTTTTTCAAAATTTAGTTTAGCAGTATTCATGTAGAATTAATATTCTGTCACTCATGAAGTGTCAGGTTCTGCAAGTGTTGAAAATCTCAATAAAATCAAATAATTTTAAGCTCTATTTAAGCATTAGAGCATAACTTTCTTTGACTTTATCCGCGAAATACAACATGCATGATGCATGCATGGAAGAAACACAAGAACGTTGTAAAATCACAAGACACAGGTTAGTTATTTTACGTTTAGAGTGTCTCTCCTAATATCACAAGTGCTCTATTTCACCCAAAAGTCATAGAAAGTTGTGCTCTAATGCTTTTATGATATAGCAAAACAAGCGGCAAAACAAGCAAGCGAAAACCATGACAATATCAGTGTAATAAAGTATAGATTTGAACCAATAAGGGCACGCATTATATCGTAGCTGTATTATAAAAGATGTTAAACTCAATTTATAGCTCCAGGTGTTCTATGGAATCTGGGTTTATGTTCAGTTTCTGCAGTGTTTTAGCAGATGAGTATCTGAGTTCCCCTGAATGGGGATTTTCCCTAGAAGGAGGGAAAGCTGTGTTGGCTTAGACAGAAAAGAAGGCCACACAAATATTTGAATTTTAGCAAAATTGAGATCAAACTGGGGAAGGTCAATAGTTGAAATTGTTGTGAAATTATAAAAAAATGTTCATGGGGCAGAAGCTCGGTATGTTTCAGTGTTTATTGGTGGGAATAATTATTGTTGAATAAGTATAATTATTTCTAGTTATACCTATAAAATTAACATAATGGACCACAAGAAATCTAAATATTGTATAACAAAAGAAATTCTGGTTAAAAATTGAATAAATTTTGTCAGGAGATGGCCTAATCGATGTTTATAAAACTTTTGTTTTTTTGTCACTGATTTGAATATACAAGTCAGTGACAAAAACAAGCATTTATAAATATCAAACTCTTGTTACATTTATTTAATAAGGAAAAAATCAGTATCGCCTGTTTTTCTTGACATTGATTTTACAAAGCTATGATGTAGGAGAACATGAAAAGAGTCAGATGAGAAGTCGAGCCTCCTATAGGATAGACTTTACCAATAAGTCTCACTGTGCAGATATGTTAATTATTAACAAAAAGTTAGTTTTTTGGTCTATTGTACAAGAACTAAGAATATAAATAATTAGTAAAACTAACGATGATTAAGGTGAGATTATATGTTTTAACATAGTGGATGTTGCTTTTTTGGTGTAGATTCCTTACAAGCCACCACACTATGGTAGAGAGTAAGTACAGTATTCAAAGTTTTCCTCATGAAGTGTAACAAAATGGCCAGTAATTTATTATAAGAGGGAAAAGGTCTCGTAGAACTTGAAATTAGGTCAAAATATGGATTAAATCCATCCCATTTATTTATACATACACTCTCCTTTGACTGTCATCTTGAAGTTGGACAGTAATGGTGCCTGTTGTTACCAAGCTAAACAAAAATTAATGAATAACATGGCAAGCGATTTGCAAATTGATAATTTGCCCTGGTTAGCAAGTAGCATGGATAAAGACAAGTCAATATTATAGATGATGAAAGTGAAAATTTTTTATGGAGGGAACAAGAAAGATGGATGGTTTTATGCTTTGTGAAAAAAAAACACTTTTCAGATTGGATTGGTATACAGTAACAAGAGAAAAAATTATGCAATTTCCTTGTTGCTTGTTGGACTGAAAAGATTAACTGAAGATGGAGCGAATTTTGAAAGTTTTCATCTTTTGCTTGATATTTTTAGATATTGATTTTTTCATTAGATAGAATTCCTTCGCTTTCATCTGTTCTAATTCAGGGCTTTCAGACTCAAAAATGTGGGCGCGCGCTTGACCGCGCGTGCAATTCTGGCTGCGCGCGCCATGCTACATTTTATCGATTTTAACCTGTTCGCGAAATACTTTCAACATTTATTTGTATCTACAAATATAGAGCAGTTTTGGAGCTTTAAAAAGAGACTTTAAACGGGGAATTTTGATCACTGTAAGCCGAATCTCGATTTTTTAAAATTTCTTTTAAAATTATTACCGGCGTTCTTGAATGGTGCAAGTTAGTTCCGCCGACATAACGCACGTGATGTGTGATCAATTGTTTTTGCTTGGATAACTTTTAGTCACACAACAAAGTTTGATGGAATAAGCTTAAACTTTATCAGAAAATGTTAAATTCGTAGTTTGAGATTTTGAATACAAGTCATTAAAATAAAAATTATTTGTCAAGAGAAAGTATCAAGTTTGCCAAGCTAATTGTACGAATCGCGCCTTTCCGCTCGAATTGTGAATCAGTAACTGAAATGAAGCTTGTTCTGTTGGGTTCAAAATACATGAGCTTTATAAATATTATTTCACTTTTTTTTCACA
>JAOTRI020125122.1:0-11823 GCA_028564885.2 Zoanthus sanctaehelenae
CGTTTCCAAACTCCGACAGGACATCACTAAAATCAACAACTCTACAAAAGCATTCATCCCAGCAGATAAGACTACTAATTTTTACGAAGTCGACAAAGCTACCCACGACAAACTACTAATAGATAATATAACCTCCACTTATAAGAAAGCTAATACTGACACTATCCGAAACATTAACAGCGAAGCAAAAAACATCGCCGCTAATCTCAACATCGACGACGGAACCGAATGCATGGCTGAGGGGCAATCACAAAAAGATCACAAAGAAAACTTCCAAAACAAGCTTAGTTGCCGACTAATCAATCCAGCAAAGAGCGACATCGGGCGAATAATCAAACAGATCCTCGAGAACATTAATAATACCGTAAGAAATAAAACTGGACTCAACCAATGGAAAAATTCCGCCTCCGTAATTAACTGGTACTCCAATACTCAACATAAGAACCTCCATACCTTTGCAGTCTTCGACATCAAAAAATTCTACCCGTCTATTACCAAGAAATTTTTAACTGACTCTATCAATTTTGCCAAGCAGTACATTAGCATATCAGAACGCGGCATTGACATCATCATGCATTCAAGAAAATCTCTACTATTCAACAACGGCACGGCATGGATTAAAAAAGACGGCAGTTCGTTTGACGTAACCATGAGAAGTTATGATGGCGCGGAAGTTTGCGAGCACGTTGGACTATTTATACTCTACCGCTTTTGTAACACATACGGAAAAGAAAGCATGGGGCTATATAGAGACGACGGACTTGCAGTGTTCAAGAACATCTCAGGACCTCAAGCCGAAAGGATCAGAAAGGATATAACGAGACATTTTAAGAACAACGGACTGAACATAACCATCCAAACTATCCTCAAGATTGTTAACTACCTCGACGTCACATTCAACTTCAACAACGGAACGTATTACCCTTACAGAAAGCCTAACAACCAGCCACTGTACATTAACGCTAAATCTAACCATCCACCCAGCATAATCGAGCAATTACCTGACTCCATCAACCGCGTTATATCTGATATTTCCTGCAACGAGACTGAATTCAACAAAGCTAAAACCGTCTACGAAACTGCACTCAAATTTAGTAGATATACCGAAACACTAACCTACAACGAACGCCCGCCTTCTCGTCCTAAAAGAAACCGCTTAAGAAATGTAATCTGGCTCAACCCTCCTTAAAGCAGCAACGTGAAAACCAATATTGGACGATCTTGTTTAGTCTTCTTTCGATACATTTCCCCCGACAACACAGATACTATAGCCTATTCAACCAAAATAACTTTAAAGTCAGCTACAGTTGTATGGGGAATATGGATGAGATCATCAACAAACACAACAAGAAAATATTATCCAACAGCAATACTAATAATAGCAACAATAACAACACTTGCAACTGCAGATCTAAAGACAATTGCCCGCTTGACAACAAATGCTTAACCGCGAGCCTCTACAACGCTAAAGTAACAACTACTGTACAGAAACTAACCCTACCATTAAGAACTACATCGGACTAACTGAAGGAACTTTTAAACAGAGATACAACCAACATAAGCTTACATTCCGACACAAAAGATACATTAACAGCACCGACCTATCTAAACATATCAACTTAAAGACAAATACATCAACTTTAATATTCTGTGGTCTATCATCGCTAAAGCAAGCACGTACAAAAACTCCAGCAAGAAATGAGATCTATGTTTCACCGAAAAATTAATGATAATTAAACACAGCAACAATAAACTTCTCAACAAAAGATCAGAGTTATTATCCAAGTCTCCACTTGAAATGATTACAATAGTTTAAAGTTCCTTCCCCTTTAGGAGAAAATCTTTAAAATTCACTATCTTCGTTTCCCCAACATACAAGTTCTAAAGCTGGTCAAAATCACACTCCTGTTGCCTATGTTAACAATACTGTGGGCGTGGTTTTAGTGCTGATAGGCAGATTAATAGCGACTGGGAAGCAAGTTTTCATACAACAATTCTCAACCGTTTGTTTATCTCACAAAATGGTACTGATGGAAATGACTATGACCAACTACCAGCTGTTCTTCATGATTTCAATATGGCGGAAGTAATAGCTGCGTTTTTTAGTCGCTCTGTAATCATTAGAGAATGGAGCCATAAATGTTTTTTAAATTTTTACTTAGGACTATTTTCCAAAAAAAAAAAAACAATTAGATAAAGGAAAGAAGAAAATTATACATGTATCAACGACTTCCCCTATGGGGCGTTTGTTGAGATTGTCAGGCACTTTTGTCCCAGGGGGTGGCGTGGCTTGATTCGCTTTTGACCATTTAGAGATTTATTCGCGGGCCAACCCACGGAATTAGTTTGGTCAGCGGTTGAAATTGCGTAACGTGATCGTCACCCACGTGTTGTTGCTAGTGACAAAACGGCGAAACGAAAGAACAGTTCTTGATATTTCTATCCATTTGTAGACACTTTGAAAACGGACCATCTTCATGTTTAGTTTGTATGGATCAATACTCACAGAGAATCACTTTCACGCGTCAATTTCTGTTTACGTTTGTGTGTTTATCCTTTTAAAATATTCACGAGTTTTGAAAGTCTCGGAATATATTTCAAGGTCGAATACACCTCAAGGCTCACCACTATTCTTTTCCTTTCAATTGCTTCCTTAGGTGCTTGTTCAGTACGGACAAAAGAGAATTGTAATTGCGATCACAGACAATTTGATAAAGTTGATCAAAGACGCCTTTAAAATATCGAGTGAGGCAAACATCCTCTTTCAGTTGTTTGACGACGATTGAAAGAATACATTGACATAAACACGGAAACCTTCGTCGATATATTAGAGAACTTAAGCACAAGGCTTTTTTGTCACGGCAACGGCTGGAGGAAGTGTATTTTACATCCGGTCAACGTTTCCCGCCTGGTCAGACAGCCGTCGAGGCCCCGTGCCGACGTGAGTTCGCTTGGTTTGCCGTCGCACAGAAAACGTGAGTATCCTCTTTCAGCTATTTCTTCTTCTCTTTTTCAATATCGCTCTAGAACTAATTAGTCTTTTAGTTTAACTATTCTTTTCGAAGCAGGTTGTCCTTCTAGAGTATAACTTACTGTTTTGTTCAATTCTATTGCATTTTTCTTCAGGCACCTTTCAAATCGAAAAAACATGGCGTCCACAGCTGCACAAGTTGAAAACAAAGAGTGAGTAATGTTTTTATTATTCCGGAGCAAGTTTGACACATCTTTATTTGCATATGTGCACTAGTCTCGACCAAAATGTCATCCCAAAATTCACCCTAAAAGCAAAGAGAGTTCTCAGGGAGCGGCGGAACATGTTAAAAGATGAATTTAAAGATAGCACGAGAAAGGAGAAGAGGAGTGGAATAGATCCACCGGGACTGAATGAAAAAGACACTCTGTTAGAAGAGCTTTGCGAGAAAGAGGAAAACTTCGCAGTAAAGCATGATGATGACAAGAAAGCAAAAAATGTTGAGAAGCAGTCTGCAGAACAACTAAGACAACAGGCAATAGAAAAAACTCGAGAAGTGGATTAGAGTTGGTAGAGTATTTGAGAGAAAACTGAGTCAGAAAAAGAACTTCGCCAACAAGAGCTTCACATTAAAAAACGAGAAATAGAATCAAGGGCCAAGCAACATGACGACCTACTGTAAATCATGGCACAGCAACAAAAGGCAATGATGACCATGATGCAAAAAATGATGGACAAGTAAGCTTAGCCTTATTTGTTTTAAAAAGCTATTTCCTTGCTTTCATGTTACTGTTTACAGGACTTTCTCATACTGTTTTAACTCGAGACAATGGGTGTTCAAAGGCGCTTTTAATGACAAGTTCAAGTCATGTAGTATTTTCTCCTCTTGTTGAGTAGGAAAAAACATGTTATGGGTGAAAACAAACACTTAAAAACAAAAATATTATAATTTATTTTCTCCTTGGGATTAGGAACCCCAAATCCTTTTCGTTGTTTGGGATAAAAGGGAATTTCAAAAAGCTAGGCTATTTTATTTATTTATTCTTTCTCTAAAACCTTTTCTTAAGTTAATGTAATCATTATCTGTATCAAGAAATTGATAATGAATGTTGGTCATCTGTGAGTCTGTTGTTAAGCTGATTTAAAGTTAATCCAGGTATAACTTTAAATAAAACCTTAGTTAGCACAATGATTAAACCTGGAATAGCACTAAACCACCTTCATTAGACAATCTGGGTCAGGTTTTGGATTTTTACAAGACAAAATATTTTCCAAGTTGTATTATTTCTCTTGGTAAAACACCAATTATTTATTGATGAGAGGGACTTTCTTATGCCAGAATATATCACAGATATCTGAACAGACAAAACTATAATGCTGCTGAAAAGGAAAGGCACAACAGTTACTGTTCATCAGCAGGATTCCTAAATTGTGTGCACAGTAATTCATGTATCACTTTGTATTTAGCTAGAATAAATGAGATGTAATCTGTAAGCAAAATCAATTTGTTTTTGTTTGTTTTTTTTTTTCATCCTGCAGTATAGATTTTTTATTAACCCCATGATGTAAGTTAAAAGTAGAAAAAAAACTCACAAACTAAATGGAGACGTATAATTTTTCTGGCTTTTTATATTTTTGTGGGGACCTGATCAGAGCATTAGTAAAATTTGAGGAAATTGAAGTTTCAAGTGTGAGCCTGAATAGGAGCAAAAGAGAACAACATTTATTCACCTTAAAATTATATGTCTAATTTTTACGCGGAATTTCACTTATAAATTGTTAGGTGCTGGTTGGCTGGAATAACCATAGGCGCTAGACTAGCCAGGCAACCAAGAACAATAACAATTCATATACAACAATTTATTAATTGGCTAACTTATGATGAACAATGGAGACACAGTCAAAGGACAACTTATATACTCAAATGCTAAGTATTTAAAATAGATGCTGTATAATTGTTCCAACGGCCCATAATGGTTAATAGGGACCTTACGCATTGACGACGTTGCGACACGACAACGTCGCGAGTTGCTTTTTTTCATGTAATGCGCATGCGTGAATAATTTTTCTCATTATGACAACCACGTCCTCCGCAGACGACGCCTTCAAAACTGCAAGTTTCACGTCGTCCTGAAAGGTTGTGAAAGGGCTTTGAGTTTCGAAAATATGGCGACCAAGAAAAGGTATATTTTGCAGAAAACTGATTGCTTGGTCAAAATTTGATTGCCTAAACTTTGGACAAATACACTTTTACTAGTTAAACCAATATGGAATATTGTTTATACGTCGTTGAATCAGTTTTCGCACTTGCATACCAGTCATCGTAAGCTTCTGTTTTCTCCAATTTTAGTCATGCAACGATGAAATGGACGGAGTAGCATGACATATTTCTCTGCAGAGAGATACTTCTGGTGAAGCCTTTCCAGTTTAAACCAGGCAGCAAAGAAAGTGGTCATGCATGGTCGTGCATTTGAAATGATCTTGGAGCCATAGAAGAAATCCAGTTTTCAGTCACTCAGAAGTCGGTAAGAGAAAGATACAAGCTGCTTTTGGATAAACACAAGAGAAAAATGAGATTTCAAGAAGCGGAAAGTGGTTCGAATGCAGAAGAGAGCGAGATTGATCAAATTTTGCAGAACATATTAGAAGAATCGGAGGTCTGTGCAGAAAGCTACGATACAGGAAAACAGGAGAAGGCTACAAAAGACAGACAACAGGCTGAAGAAATTCGAAAGAAAGCCATGGAGTCTGTCGGGCAAACGGAGAAGCGTACTTCAGGAGACAATGATAACAGTTCGGTTAAACGACAGCGGAGAAAAAGTGGCACAGAAACTCTTTTTTATCTTCAGGATAAAGCTGAAAAGGATTTTGAGATACGAAAGCAAGAACTTCAAGTGAAACAACAAGAATTGGAGTTACAGAGAGAAGCCCAACAACAAATGCAACAGCAGCAACAACAGTTCATTCAGATGCAACTTCAGCTAATGAACACACTTGTAGATAAGTTGTCAAAGTCATAAACACTTTCTTTTTTAAAACACACGTATGCGTTTATCTAAAGTAATTTCTTGAGTTCTTTTCTGATTTTACGTGCCAAGTTTCGAACATTTCCACCTATTATTTATTGAGTCGGAAATTATTAATACTGGTTCCACTTGAGTTGATTATGTTTTTATTAGCAATATGAGCTTCAATAAACATGTTGATCAAGATCGCAAGCACTGTAATTTATTACACCGGTCTTAAGCGATAAGCATTTATAAACAAGTAACTGGCAAGCTAGTGCTTTATTATAGCCTTAGTTTTTTGTTTGTTTTTTGTGACTCTATAGTGGGGATGTTTATATAATAATACTAATGATAATAATAATTTAATGTATATATTGCACCCTGTCAAAAGAAGATGCTCAAATGCACACTACAAATAAGTTTAAATTAAGAATAAAATTATAAGTATAGATGAAAATGCAAAAAATAAATAAAAATGACAATAAATTCAAACATAAAACATTTCTATGTTACTATTTTAGTTTATTTTCAAAGTATAATAAATTAAGCTATAATCATTTATAATTATAATTACAATTATAATAATTTATACATATATAGTACCAAACAAAAATAGCAAGAACATTTGTTGCTTTGCAAGTTTCTGCAGATGTTGTTGTCTTAATGCAATTTGACATCGGTGCAACAGTATTTTACTTGCAAGCATGCCCTCTAGTAAGCCAATTGTTAATTTACAGTTTCTTTGACATGAAGTAGAATAAATATTTTTTTGATACTGTATTCAGTTAACAAAGCCATCAACAATAGATTTTCCAACTACTGTAATTATGTAAGACCCTACCAAGTAGGCTTTTATAGATTGTGCTAGCATAATTTTCGGTATAGTTTGAGAAAACTAGCATAACCATTGCAGCCAAAAATAGAGTGGCACTACAAGCATAAGGGGTGGATATTGATCTTTGAGGAGGAAGGCGTTGGAAGAATTGGTCATCACAAGAATTTTTTTCCTGCTGCCCGATGATGCAGGCAATTTTTTTTGTTCATAAAGATTTTGCCTGAATTTTTTTTCCCTGTGACATCAGTTGCAGGAAATATCTTTTCAGTAAATAAATTTGATACAAACAAATGAAAAGGTAGATTTAGTAATTTCATGGCCAATAGTTACTTATATTAATGATTTGAAAATATTCTGCTATATGGGCAATGCGAGATGTTAAGTTTTAGATTATATCTTTTAAAAATACATTGTGCATTGATAATATTTATAACTGCTGTTTGTTTGCTTTTTCTTCTTAAATTGAAATGGCCGAAGAACAAAAATATTTATTTTATAGATTAATATTTGACTCAATATCTTGAAATTACAATAATATTTCAATTTTTTTTCAAATTTGTCATTAAAAAAATATATACATATATATATATATACTTTTAATGATAATATTTTCAAATGCTGGATAAATTTATCACTGTCATGTTCCCAAGAGTCAAGTGGACATCATTTCTGAAGCAATCATGCTCAACTGCGGTACAGGTCTTCCAAATCTAGGTATCATATCATTGAATCTAACTGGATATGCAAAGCGTCTCAGCAACAAACAAAGTGCCTCAACTCCATCCACAACAAGTCGGTTGTAGCAAATCACTTCGTCAGGTATTTGCAGTACATTACATAAATGTCGTTTTTTAGGAAACGAAATTCTGCTCGACATTCATCATCAAGCATACGATCCAAGTCAAAAAAATCGTAATTCGTGTATGGGAAATCAGGATTTTTTGAGGTATTCATGTCGTATAGGAGAATAAATTCTTCACTTGACAAATGGTTTTGATCGAAACTCAACAACAGAGTATCTCTTACTTCGCGTAAACTCGACATTTTTAGATTTACCTACACTGTAAATAAAAATTGAAAATTTCCCGCCTTTTGTCGGTAAGCGCGCGTTGTCTTGCGTAAGCATCATTGTTACACGCTGTCGTTTGACTGGACGCCGGCAAGTCCACAGGATCCCCGACGACGTCCACAAAGCCGACGTCATCAATGCCTAAGGTCCCTAATAACTGCGTCTCGACTCCTTTACAGCTAATTAAGAGTGGATTTATATCTGTTATATCACTTGATCCAAGAGTGGGTATGGCGGTGACGTCTTCATCAGTAAACACACTAACAAACTGGTTGCTTAGGGCTTCAGCTTTATTCTTTGCATCGCTTACTAGCGATCCCTTTATTTCCAGGTCAGACACGCCCACTTCATCACTCTTAACTTTCTTTATGTATGACCAGAAGGATTTTGGTTTATCCCGGACGGCTTGTACTAGCAACTCTGACGTGTAATGGTTACGTGACCTTGTCAACTCTTTGTGTAGCGTTTTTCTGACTGATCTAAAGTGGGCCCAATATTCTGACTTCCCTGTTTTCTTTGCTTTGTTGTAAAGTCTCTGTTTCTTTTTACACATTTTACGATGGGGACGCTTGAACCATGGAAGGTTAATGCGGCTTGATGTAATTTTGTGAGCTACGTTCTTTTCCATACTTATTTCCATGGCTTCAAAAAATTTTGCCCATTTTTTTATCGACTGGAGCATTTAATAGGTTGTCTACATAATAGAGAATGACTGCATGTCTAATTTAATTTTGTCATTGTCAGCTTTGTTCCTGAGAAAAACCTTCCTCATTTGGATTTTCTTTTTCTTGGGTTTTAGGAGCAAGTCTGCAACTACCATCTCATGGTCACTTATACCAGGCTCGACTTTGATATTATAAATCGTGTCAGGATTGTTAGTAATAATTAGATCCAAGATATTTTCTGCACTTCCTTGCCTTCTTGTGGGTTCTCTAACCATTTGTCTCAGGTTGTGGTCACAAGACAGTTTCAGCAGTTGTCTTGTCTCCTAGTTTACTTTCAGTTAGCTCACCTTTCTCAAACAAGCTTCTGTAAGACACTGCAAATGGTCGCAGAAATGTAGGAAAATGTGGTTTGCCTTTTTGCAAACCAGACACACCATCAGTATTTCCAAGAAAGGATATATTATGTGGATTTGACAGAAAGCCACCTGGATGACTAAATTTCCTGTACAGCTTGCCATCGTAAACATCCTCAATTGTACTTTTCCTTCTCTTTCTTCTATTAAAGCGGTTCTATAATTTCTGCATAATTCCTTCTCCTAAAAATTAAAAAAAACAATATGAATTGATTACCTTTGACTTTCAGCATTAAATTCAAGTGCGCTAATTTTAATATATTTTAAAGATTAATCAATAAAATTACAATGCTTGGAAACAATTAGAAAAAATATTAATTTACAAATGCACATTTATATACAAGCACATTGATTTCCACAATAATGCATTAAGACTGACTCTAGAGAGAAACAAAATGTGATTGCTGTGGTGCTTGGACCAAAGCTGGTAAAAATCCATTTCCCTCAAGCCATATGTTGCACAAAAGAAATGGGTAAACAACTTATTTACAACCAGCCCACTGACAATTTCACTTGTCAAAATATTAAATAAAGTATGTCTCAGTATTAATATGGTTATATTACAAGATATTATTAACTGAGCATATATAAGGTCTGCACGGAAGAATGTCAGTTAGACCAACGTCTTGAGTTGACAACTCAATCTTTTGTTTATGAACCTCAAAATGAATGAGGTCTGATATTTTCCACCCAGATTAATACAAAAATGGTTTATCTTTTGGCGAGAAGGTTTGTAGGCTATTTGTTTTCTTTTTCTTTTTCCTTGTCAGGATTGTAAATTTGCTTGGAGAATATTTACTCTTTTTCTGTTTTTGAATTTCGAACAGAAAATATTTTTTTGGGAAAATACTTTCCCTTTTCTTAAAAGGGTTTGCAAGTTTTGTTCATATCATCCGTTAATATTAATTATCATACCAGCTTAAGAATGGGACGTTTAGTTGTATTATTCCTGGTAGGATTATCTGTGTAGACATGTACTTAAATTTCAAGTGTTTTACATAACCTTACTTGACAGAAATTTCTGCAAGTGCTCTTCAAGGGGCTCTTCCACAAAAAATTATCTTGATGACAATGCGTTGTGACAGATCTCACAAACATCTGCTTCACCATGTTTTTCTGATGAAAAGAATATTTGGCATTTTGGATTTGGACAAGCTTTTGAAACTTTCTATTTTCAGCAACAAAGTTATTGTTCTGAGGTCAATGTAACTACAGCAACTTCAGAAGGTCTTCAATGCCAGCTAACGACAAATCATGCCTCATTGCAAATGTCATTGTTAAGAGAAAGCTTTCGCCAACAGTAATTCTTGACCCTGGATACATTTGCCCTAGCAAATCTATCTCGGATTCTTCCTTACTTGGTATGCCATATTCAATGTCTTCAGTAATATCTACTTCAAGCTCATCCAGTTCTTTCAATTCCCAGCAATGAGTCACATCTCCCAGATCAATGTCATTTGTATCTTCTGCTCTTTTTTCCATTGGAGTTGTGGTTTTAGCTTCTAATAGTTCAAGACTGATTCAATTATTTCCTCATTACCACTATTTGCCACATGCTTGCCAATATCATTAACTGAATTGTGAAAATAATATTATAAATTAATTGTTAAATGCTGTCTGTATTTTATAATGTCACATATTTTCCTCAAATTGGCATAAGGGTCCTCGTTTTATTGGTTCAAACCTTAGCTTACTTTACTCTTAATTCATAAATTAACTACAGCTCTTTTCGTTGAAAAATGTGCAAATAAAATAATAACTATTTTCTGGAAACACATGTCCATCCTATTTGCTCGGGACATTTTTAACAACTTGCATGCGAAATTATATACCACACTATATTGAAACCGATGTACCTTTGCTTTCATCTCGCTGCTCCTGGCCATCCTGTTTTAAATCAAGCTCCTCAGTCAAGCGTCGCTGTGCGCTTATACATTCACCAGCATCTAAAGCTTCGTCAGCCCAGTTGGACTTCTCATCACTTTAAGAGGCTAAACATTTGACGGTGTCTTCGAACTCAACTACTTCGGCGAGTGTATCATTTTCTATGGCAGCAGACTTAGAATGAAAATCAGGATCACTACCAGAATTTCGAATTCAAGTGACTCATTTTGCATCGCCAATTTAAACATCTCTCTGAAGCTTTTGAATTATCTGCCTCCATCTTATATACCTTTATCGAGGTTCAGTTTGTTCTTCAAATTTCAGCAATAATCTCCATTTTCCCTTGTTTTACACGCGCGTTTGTTCATAAATTGGTAACCAGGCACAAGCTTGTGAAGCAACCAATGAAAACGGCGCACTGTAAAGACGTCATTTCGCGCCCTTTTATGCTTTCAATGACTACCTCATCTTGTACAGAGGACGGAGAACCGTTAAAGTGTTCAATTAAGGCTGACAAAGGTAAGTTTTTTCCTGTTTATAGATTTTAAAAAGTTCCTTTGTTTAATGTAATCATTATTTTGCTATTTTTCTGATGGTATTGCATGGTATTTGCATGGAAGTGATCAACTTAATTTCAAAAGAAAATAATTTTTGAAAGACAACGATTTGCATATAGTTAAACGTCTTACAATCAAGCGTCAATTTTGTGCGAAAGCCAGAGTGGAACCATTACACTATTTTGAGGGGGAGGAGATTGGTCAGAGCAAGAACTTTTTCTGTTTCTCTAAAATACGGTAGGTTATTTATTTTATAACATTAAAAACGATTATGTCACCGCTTTGCTTAGAATGATATTTTTTCGCTCATTGGTTGTTGCAGGAAATTTAAATTAAAATTTGCGAGCAACACTAAATACTTACACTTTCCTCCGATTTTTCAAGTGAAATTTAACGTGAAATTCACTCGTCAGGCCACTAA
>JAOTRI020125133.1:0-11822 GCA_028564885.2 Zoanthus sanctaehelenae
ATGTTTCAATCTTATGTTTAAATTAACGCTTTGAAATTATGGCGGCCATGTTGGTGGTATATGTCAAGGCCCACCAACATGGCGCTGCCATACATTTTTACTCTGAATATTCAGAATTTTTGCTCGTTCGCTAATAACTCCGTTAAGAACTGTTCTTTTGCTCCAAAAATTAACTCAAAGCTGTTGTTTTAATTGCTCTACAAGCTCACGAGCTCTTTATCTTACTTGGGAAAGAAAGAAATATTTCAAAATTTCAAATTTCTCCTAAGAAAGGCAAAAGCGATGAATCTTCAGAACCCGGATTCAGATTCAT
The DNA here is from genome assembly GCA_028564885.2 of Zoanthus sanctaehelenae. Classification (NCBI taxonomy): domain Eukaryota; kingdom Metazoa; phylum Cnidaria; class Anthozoa; order Zoantharia; family Zoanthidae; genus Zoanthus; species Zoanthus sanctaehelenae. Next base: position 314 of record JAOTRI020125133.1, read on the forward strand.
CCATTGAATTATCGTCGCGAGTGGATTGATTCTATTCTAGTATCACGCATTGTCACATTCCAAAAAAAAAAATGAGAAAATTTTCGTCATTTTATATCCGGCAATGGTTTTGCTATAAAATCAGAGAATTTCATCGATAATTTCATTTTTTCCTTGTTTTGACCAATTAGTTTGTTTATACTTTAAAAACAATTAGAACTCTCTGCCTAATAGTCAAGTGGTTTACAAGAACAGCACAAAATCGAGGCTCGGACAACTAACAATTTCAGCCTACCATTAAAATATCCTGTCCTTTCGCCCTTGACGTAATCAGAAACAAAAAAGAACAGCGACTGAATAAAACGATTACATCGGGTTATTTGATGAAAAACAATTCCATATATCGTATCACTTAACTGATACCTTATCACACGGTCATCTCGCACAGTGGGACACCTGCACCCCAAATATTTTTTTGTTAAAGTTGAAATTTCAATAACTTGAACCTAGAAAACGGGAGATGAAACTTGATAGTAATTAAATGCTACAATATTTCATATAATGCACTTTTCTGCAGGGAAGTGTATCAAGGAGATAGGATATTTTGCCGTTGAAACAATACCTTAGTGTTCTTTTAAAGACCTTCTCCCACTAAAAATCATTTCTACGATCATGAAGATTAGAATACATTTGGTAGTTTTTCTGATTTAAGTTTTTCTTGCTAACACTGTAATTTTGTCATGTAACAAACATTTATCATAAGCTTTAGGTATTAATTAGCTTAATCCTTTACGACCCTAGTGGCCCATAGAGCCGGCGCGTATCTCCCGTTTGCACACTGATAAGATGAGAGTCTTTGAGTCCCCCTGGATGGCACACCAAAACCATCGCAGGTTAGCTGCCAGCAGACGCTGGTACTTATTTATCTACCCCGAAAGGATGGAAAGCTGAGTAGGCTTAGGCGGAAAAGAAAGTCACACAAATATTCCAATCTCGGCAAACTGCTGGGATTGAACTAGGGACCTTGTAAAGCAGATATCTTCTCCACTGCGCCAACCACGTCTGCCTAGGTTTAGGTACTTAAACAAGTGAATATTGTGTTAACTAAAAATTAACGTTTTTTTTCTTCTTCGTTTAAATCAAAGACGATACAAATGAAACTGAAGAAGACGAAGAGCCAAGAGAAGACGAAAATTTTGAAGGCGTTGAAGATGCCGAACAACCGGAGACGGAAGACGAATCTTTAAGAGATAACGAAGAGGAAAACCTTCCATCGAACGATGAAAATACAGAAGAGGATTTTCTTCCAGAAGAAAAAGTGGAAAAAGAAAGCTCTCCGGAAGAGGAACTAGAGGATAATCCCGAGGAAGAAAAGGTTGACGATGCAAGTGAGGAAAAACTTGAGAATCTTCCAAAGAAAGAAGTGGAAGATTTACCTGAAGAGAAGGCAGAGAATCTTCCTGAGGAAAAAAAACTAGAAGATCTTCCCAAAGAGATTAAGGTTGAGGATCTCCCGAAAGAAAAAGTGGTAGAAGATCTTCCCAAAGAGAAAGAGGTAAAGGAAATCACAAAAGAGGAAAATGTTGAAGATCTTCCAAAAAAAGAGGTAAAAGCTGAGGATCTTTCTGAGGTGGAAGACAAAAAGGAAGCCGCTGTCCCAGCAAAAGAAGATGAGTCTGCATTTGAGGAAGAAAAGCATGCAGAAAAATTGGCAAAAGACGAGGAAGGTAAACTTATGTGTTTAATACAGTCTTATGATACTTTTCTTGTTACATTACCTCGTATGAAATTAAATATGTTATTGAGACGCTTGCGGCTTTTTTAAATAGAATTATCCTACGAATGGTTCATTAGACGTTTTTGTTAAAAATTGTTTTAAAACTGAACTATCGTTATCATCATCAGTTCTCCATCTCCCCCAAATAAGGAGAGCCATGGGTGCAAAACTGCCTCTTTCAGAATACCCTGTTTGCTGCTTGCTGCTTCCGTCCATGATCTTTGTTCTTTCTCTCCCATTAATTTTTGTATTGTCCTTCTCCATGTCTCACGTGGTCTTCCTCTTTTCCTCCTTCCATCTGGTTCCCATGCGAGTGCAATACAAGGGGATGGCAGGATCACGGTCCATTCTCAGCACGTGGCCTAACCATGTCCATCTCAGTCTTTGAACAATCTCACTAATTTTCCTAATCTTTATCCTAATCTTGTAATTGCTGTTCATGAATAAACGGAGGAAGCAAACAGGCGTTGTTGATGGTCTAAAATTATCGCTTCTTCTGATGTTAGAAAGTGGTTAATAAAGCTTGAACTAGGAACAGATTTCTAGCTCTTGATTAGCAGCTTTTTATTGCCGCGTCTTTTGCAAAGTCTGCTACAAGCCTGGAGATGATGGCTATCTTGTAGACGCATGATAAGATCGGCGTTCAACCCGTTCCTTAATTGAGTATGTATCAATTTGTCACTCTAGCTCCAAACTAGTTCGTTCTTGGTTCTTGCTTATTTTCTCCGATATGCTTTTCGTTTTGCTTTAACTCAGCGTAGAACACTAATTCATTGCAGGAAAGCAACCATTTGCCTACACCGGAAAAATGGAAAACTGAGTTTGCTTTGGCGGAAAAAAAAAATTGCACAAATATTCATATTTTCATATAACCCGAGATCGAACCAAACTCTTCACCCAGTCGTAATTATGGAATTTATGGTCTAGAATATTATGTGTATCTATATAAGTATATTTATGACATACATATGGGTGTTTTAAAGAGAAATACGCCACTCCTAGATTTCATATAAACCTACATTCAAAATAGAGTGGCATTTTTTCCTTACCAGCACTAGTAAATATATCGTTAGCGTTATTCCTTTGCTTTTCCCGTCTTTTTCGTTTAGTTATTTCTATTATCCTCTTTCTATAAATATACACATGTACATTATACCCGAATGGACAATTCTAAGGTTTTTCCATTATTGCACCGATTTTCCTTCATCTGCAAATTCAACATTTATGCCTTCATGTGACCCATCAAGTAATTAAACATTAGCTTTAACCTCTAGGAAGAATGGGCTACCACTTTCTTCGCAAATGAAGTAACCGATTATAGTGTTCACTTTTTTGTTTTATTTATGAGGCATGCAAGAAGGTCTAATTGTTGTAGTATAATCCTACTAATCGGTTAAAAACAAATTCATGAATTAAATTATTGGTCAGAACACGATATTCATGCAAATTGAATCCAGTGCTATTTTGATCCACTATTTTTTTCTACTAGTCTTTGGGCTATCGTAAAATATCCAATTAATTTCGTGCAGGGTGCATGTTAGACCGTTAGAATATTTTTTCAAAAGGTATAAAAAAAAAATAGAAACTATTGCTTCATCACTGCAAATTGTGCGACTACTTCCCAAATCTAGAGGAATCTCGACACATTTCCCAATTCCAGAAGACATTTTTCTATAATTAAATCCTTTACCCTACATCCTTCCTACTTCAAAATATCGAATAATATTCTCCCCCACCGACCCCCTCCTTCAACTCCGTTGCCTTAGAAACGTTCAGGTACCATGGTATAAATAATAAGTCTTAATGAAAATTAATGTCAGACAGAATGTTAACTTACGCTTTCACTTCTCTATTTACTTTACAGATGCCCTTCTCGAGCAGATGGTGAGAGATATTCCTGAAGAAATTAAGAATGCAGATGCATCAGTTAAAAATTAACTTTTACATTAACTGCTTTTGAATAATCTTTCACTTAAATGTTAGGGTTGTTAGAACTGATCATATACTTTGCGGTATGATCGTTAAAATTCAAGTTATTCGGATGAATATGTTGTAAATCTGGGAGTAGATGCAGATAGTGCTGATGGATGCAATAAGCAAATTTCTATTGTATGTCAAAATTTAATTATAGAATTCGTTATCTGATCTTATTATACAATTAATGTTCAATATACTAATACTGGGTTGTAGTTTTATAATCTTTGCATCTCGCAGTTTAAATTTATACAATAAAGGAATTTCAAACAAAATAGTAGCCCTTGTCATAATGACACGCATTTATGAAACAGTTTTCTGCCCTTTAAACCCTCCTACTCCAAGAAAAAATATCAGCTATATAGCTACCTGTGCTGACCAGCAAGACGCACAGACTTTAAAGAGGGACCGTCGGAATAAATGGCTCAAAAACAGGTTTTAGTCAAGTTCAATTCAGTCAATCCAACTCGGACGAGTGCGGATCTTTGGGTACTTACCATTTATCCAAAAAGTTAGGACATTTTGGATGGAAATGTAAATTGTAAACGATTTCGTCGTTTGACCAACTTGAAAAATTCCACCGGAAAGGGAAAGCTGTAAAGCTTGTCCAAAATTTCCATTCGGAATGGACAAACCAAATTTTCCCTCTTAGTTCAGTCTCATTTACAATCCGGCCTAGATCCAGGCTCTCACCATTTGAGCATAGTTGGAGAGGCCTGGCAGCTTCACGGTTATTTGTTCAAATTCTTATGCAAATTTAGAAGACGAATTATTCCTCGTGGTGGGGTTCCATTTACCCACATTGAATACGGTTGTACCGTCCCAATATTTCCATGTAAATGGTAAACACCCTCTATCTCCGTTACACTGAAATTTTGTTTTTTTTCCCAAATATTTAATTAATTTTGTTTCTTCAGACGGTTTTGGATGACGATTACTGGAAAATATAAATGAAACCTTAAAATTGAAGTTTGATTTGGATTCTACCGAGTTACATCAGTGCCAACGGCTTACATGAGATAGCAGCACATGTATCAATGCAGGTTTCAAACAACTGACTGAAATGTTGTTGGAAAAAAATGAAAACATATACGAGAAAAAAAAAAGGGCAGGGTGGGAGGGTACGTAAGACCTGGGCACTGATGTAACTCGGTAGAATCCAAATCAAACTTCAACTTACAGGTAAGTCTCGTTTGATTTTCTAATTTTACTTCTTACCAACTGGTGCCTTCAGGTTTACATCAGACTTCCAAGCAACAGACACATGAAATCAGAACAACTAGTAACAGCAAAAATAAGCACTTTTATTACATGACTCAATCTTAAGTGTCATTCAAAACGCCCACGGAAAAGTGAAGCTAGTCTAAAACAGGTTTGTCATAATAAAAGAGCAAAAGTTCTTTCAGAGGACCAACAGGCAGTAGACAAAGTTATTTCCAGGCTCACAGAATTCTGTTTCGCTTTAGGTGCAGAGCAGCTGGGTGATGTGTGGCTTAAATCTTGAAATATAAAGTCCAGCCTTGTCCATAGTGATTGAAACCTATCGAGTAAGAGTATCCATAGATATCCTCGTTTGAGGCATAATAAAACTAATTCACAAAAAATCTCTTGGACTGCAGTAGGTCCTTAATACTTTCATTACACTCTTGTAAGGTGGTAAATCCTAACTTCCTGCTTAAATGCTTTTAACACAATAAGGGAATTGTATTTCCCCTCACTACTTTGTTTGAGAAGCCCAGATATTGTAAAAAAACGTTGATTGTCAAGTATCGTCATATTTAGATTAAGCAAATGGTTTTTTTTTACCTCTTTGGCCTGTAACAAGGAATAGTAACATTGTCAGTTTCAAAGAAAGTTCTTTCAATGACAAGTTGCTCAATGGAGCCCAACCCTTCAAATAAGAGAGCACTGTGTCTACATTTCATATGGTCAAGTACCTTGGCTTAGGAGGCCTGTAATGGTACATTCCTTTCAGCAGTCTAATAACCAAGAGGTGACTTCCAAACTTTGTGCCATCCTTGAATGAAATTGACGAAGATAAAACACTTCTGGTAGTGTTAAGTGCGCTATAAGAAAGGCCCTCTGTGAAAAGATTCGTAAGAAACGTAAGTAGAAGGTCTAAAGGTGGTTGCAGGTAGTCAACATGTTGTTGACCACAAAAGTTAATCCACCGTCGCAAATATGTTCTGCTCTGCTTCCTGGTTCCAAGTCTCCAAGAGTCCATGATAGTTTGTAAGCTGCCTCTGGAATCCCTTGGCTTCTGGATGTTTGCTAGACAAACGACATGCCACCATAGTCCTTTTCTTCCTCAAAGGGTGTAAGATTTGTGAGTGTGGTAAAATTAGTATATTGTTGTGTTGTACTAAAGTTAGAAGTGGTGCTATTAGCATTCTCAATAGTTGTGGCTACCAAACTTGGATTGGCCAAAACGACAATACGATAGACCGAGACACTTGATCCTAGACAATCCTCTGAAGGCATCTATGGATAAGGCAGAAAGGAGGAAATGCATAGGTGAAGAAAGAATTCCAATCAATCGTAAACGCATCAACAAAAAATAGCCTCTGAGTCTGGATGACAGGAAATATATCTAGGTAGCTGTGTATTGATGCGTAAAGCAAAAAGATCAATGTCAGGTAACTCCCAAAGGTCAATAATTTGGGAGAAAACTGTTCCACTGAGCATCCATTCTGTTCTAACATTAGACACTCGTAAGCTTTAACGTTGTCTAATGCAATTATGTGAGTAGCAATAAGCCAGATATTTTTGGTGATGCACCAAGACAAAAAAAGGTAAGTAGTATCATTGCATGAAGGGGATTTTGTTTGGCTCATTGTGTTAACATAACAAACCGCTGTTGAGTTGTCCGATTCAACTTTAACGTGTTTACCTTCCACAAGGGGTGAAAAGGCTTTTACAGTAGAAAAAATAGCCTTTAATTCCAGCTCATTAATATGCAGTAGACTTTCTTCTATATTCCACAAACCCTTGGTAGTGTTTCCATCTATCTGCGCCCTCATTCTAATTTAGATGCATCAGTGACCAAAGTCATATTAAGATTGCCATGAGATAGAAGATTAAAGGACTGCCGAACATTTCTAAACCACCATCTGAGTTCTGATTGAGCTCTGATTGAAAGGGAATATGATGATTTATAATCACCCTTATAAAGCTTTAAAGCTATGTTCTTATCTATTTCTAGTTTTCTTAAATGCCGTTTTCTATATTCTACCTCAAAACGTCAAACAATTGTACCAAAAATTTTACATCTTAGGATTGTTATTTCTTCTTTAATAGCAAGTATTGATGAGCAGAAAGCAATAAATTTATCTTTCTTGTCAGGTGTTATATGCATGAGTGTAGAGTCTAGAATAAAACCTAAGAATTTTAGCTGCTGTGTGGGGATTGTAACGGATTTCTCTTCATTAATGACAAATCCCAAATCTGTAAGCAAAACCCTTGCGTGAGTCACATTCCTGGCACATTCTGGTTCATTAGAGCCTTGCATTCATGAGTCATCAATGTGTCCTACACTCAAAAATCCCCTTTTCCGCGAAAACGAATAAACTGGTTTAAGAAATTTTGTGAAATATCTAGAGCGGCTGAATCCAAACCATTTGGCATACAATTGTATTGAAATAATTTTCCTCCCCAATAAACCCTTAAGTATATCACCTGTTCGTTTGCAATTGGGACAGAATAATATGCATCTTTAAGGTCCAAAGAGGCCATGAAGCATTTAAAAATCATGAGCCTAACAGCTGACCACAATGTATCCATCTTAAAATGATGATATTTAACATGTTTATTGAGTCCCTTTAAATTTGGGATTATGCGATATTTACCATTTATTTATCAATAATTATCTGCTCTATTTGGTCAAATTTAATTTCTGGTCTGATATAAGCTTGCCTGGGCAGCAAAGTAAGTTCTAAATGAAAGTGCTCTACAATATCTAAAATATATTTGTCTGATGTTATCCCTACCCCAAGCTGGTAAAAATTGCACTAGCCTACCAGCAAAATGAAATTTATTTAGCAAACTGACCTGTATCAGTTGTTCTTGGTTTTGCCCCCTTTCTTCTGTTTGTTCTGAAGGGGGCTGTGGTAGTTTTTTGCCTGATTTGAACCACTTTCAAAACGCCGAGACTTTGCTTAAATGTAGAAATTATTTCTGTACTTTCCCCGACCTGCAACCCCATCAATATGTTGTCGGGAGCAATGTCTGTTATATCTGGGTGTGGTTTTTTTCAATTTGAACTGAGGCGATTAATATCTGTATTAATATATTTTATTGTTTTTGGTAGATCATCACCAAAAAGCTGGTTTGTTACTGGGTTTAATGTAGCATAAAGACATCTATAATTGACATTTAGTTGAGGTTAACTCTTGGTTATTAGGGGGCCTGTACTTCCCGTCAACTGAATTGAACTCGTCAGCTTATAAAAACCTTTTTGTTTCGTCTACTTCTTTATACAAATTACATTCTTGTTTCAATTTCAGGATAAACGTATACTGCAATGTTCACGAATTAATTGTTACAAGGTTTTCAAAATACGAAACAAACGACTCAAATGCATTAAAGCTAATTCTTCAACTCACCAACAGTTTCTTCGCCGTAGATTAAAATTTCCAATAATTTCAAAATTGTCACAACTTAGACAAATGACTATCGACTTCTTCTCTTGAGTTAGTCAACTATATAACTGAATTCAAATTAATCTTATCCTTTTATAGTCCTTGTCACGTGATAAATTTAGATTGTTTGAAATATTGCGTAATAGTAGCTACAAAGGTTAAGGTTATCATTTGTGTTGTAGAATTCGTCACCACAAAGTACCATTTAAGAAGGATCTACCGCCAATGAAGATCAAGCAAGTAAGTAAATTGTTACAAAGAAACTTCTTACTTTGTATTTCACTACAACAAGAGCATGCGACAAATATTCCGCGGAACAGGCAAACTTCAGAACCATTAGAAATTTGCCAAAAAAAAGCTCTTTATCTTATCAATTTATGAGTTCTCTCAAGTCTCCTGGCTACGCGTCTGAATGTATCATGCGTTTGATGCCTATTATGCAAAACGAGCGATTTCTTAAAGAGACTAGTAACGAGTTTGCACAAAATCGAGGTTCGTCAGCCTACTGTTTTTTTTCGAAATAATTACATATTCACATGATTATACAACAAGAGCTTTACGTTAGGCTGATAGAACAAAAAGGCGGGATAACGTTGGCTGATTGTCACCAGTTTCTTTCAAGGGAATGCTCATACATCAGCTGCGGATTTTTTATATGTGTATAAACATGGTTTTCTTTATACTCCAAAAAAAAAAAAAATTGGCTCGATTGCATTTTTTCCATGGTGAAATTTCCGTTACATTAAAATTTTAAAAAAGTTTCTAGCGATTTTACTTTTACCGATGGCAGCCTAGTAACTAAGATATTTTCTCGTCCTTGATTTTAGTTTAGCACCTTTAAGAGCATATTGTTAATTAGATATTAAAATGTAAATACCCCGTTTTTGTTTTGTTATTTCCCTGTGTTTTTACTATTCCAATGGAATCTAACAAAGAAAAAATATATCGCTTAATCGTGGAACATGCAGGGTTCGAAATTGATAGTAATCCACTACTAAGTCTACACACTAGTAAACATTTTGGTGGACTAGTAAACTTGACTACAAACTAGTCCTCACACTAGTAAACATTTTGGTGCACTAGTAAACTTGACTACAAACCAGTCTACACACTAGTAAACATTTTGGTGGACTAGTAAACTTGACTACAAACCAGTCCACATGTCTATTAAAATATTCCCAGCAACAAAGTATATTTGATAGTATTCCAAGTAACATTTCGTTTCAAATCTAAAATATAATATTATAAATATTATTACGATAAATATTATCGTGCAAATCAAAATTACAAAACTTTTAATTGTCTCACAGTTGGTATTACTATCAATATCACTATCAGTAGTACAGCTAACTGATTTTTCAAAGGAAAGAGCAGGGCTGTCAACCCCCGAAATTTTCAAATCTGGAGAACAAATAGAAATGGGACGTGGTGACGTCACAGTGGGTTTTAATGTATTAGATGACGTCATATCAGGTATAATGTATCATAACATATATTCGATGTCAAAACGATCAAACTTAGACAACGGTCAGCGGTCAAGAGAGAAAGATGGCTTTTTTTTATCCGCTCCGTCGTAACAAATATTTTCACAAGTTTTTTCATCGTTTTTATTCTTTCGTTTCTATTTAATTGTTTGGTCCTTTTTCACTTACTGCACTTTTACTGTTTGTTGCACTTTTAACATGGAAGATAAGAAAATATTTGCAGCGATTGAGTCAATGTTCGAGAAGAAAATTGGACCGATCATCAAAAGACAATGGGAATTTTCCGTTTCCTGAAGAACGGAAAATTGCAGAACGGATTTGAAGTATTGAAAGGCGACAGTCACTCGCCCCCATTCCTTTTCGCTCCCGTTCGCACGTTTATTTCCTCTTCCCAGTTTCCCATATGATGAACGCGCTTGGATTCTTGATCTCCCGGCGAAGGAAGAGACTGTTTTGCAGTCTATAGTTTTTATAGGTTTGCTTCTTCTTAAATTTCTAGAAATTCTAATCTCTCATTTGTTTTGACACCCTTGATGATAAATATTTTCCTAACAAATTCTGATCCCCACCCCCTCCCCCCTTGTTTATTAGACACATAATTAACAGTACTCTATTTTTAAACGGTCTACATAGCAGAAAATTTACAAAACATTTCATAAAAATACGACTTTTTTATCACAAACATGTTTCAGCAGCGCTACTACCATCGTCAGTGCAACTAACTGTATATTTTAAATAACTGAGAAGAATATCATTGAAGAAAGAAAAAAAGATTTTTAAATTATAATTAAGTAAAAACAAAAGAAAACTAACAATGGAACTAAAGAGACAGCTTAACTCTTTAAGATTAGTCAAGTCAAGTATGCTAATCTTAAGATCCCTTATGCCTTACGCTATGCATAACACATGTCGACTTTGTTGTGTTTATTATAAATTCTCATTCCCCGGAAAGTAAACTTATCGGAGAAGTTACCAGGTCTCTCTCGAAAATGGCCGTTTGACGGATGGCAGGATGGAATCTAGTCACTATCGACTTCGTTCCAGTCCCAGATTTACCATACCTTCAGGGTGAGGTTGGTTTAAAACGTAAAAAGCCATTTTATAACAGGTGGATATTTGTTAGTCAATAACACATTTTTTGACGAGCGCAAAACTCGTATGTATTACAGATTTCTTGTAACATGGACGGAAGCCAGTTTTTCGAAGGGCCGGAAAAACTTATGGAAATTTGGTGGAAACCTTTGGATTGTAGAAAGGCAGAAATAACACAGAATGGAACGGACGTACCTGAGATACCGACTGTAAACAAGATGGCAAGATCTGGAGATTTGAGAACAATCCCTAGGTAAGTTATTGGATTGATTCATAGAAGTTCAGCTTGATACATGTGGTGTAATCAAATATAACCTAGGCTGAAATGTCAGATGATCCAGACAGTTAATTCAAGCTAGAGTTCTTTAACCTAGTGCATCTCCCTTTTTCCTCACATATTGAATGAGAATTGTACATAGTTGTAATTGAAATTACTAAAATATTCTAATAACTCAATAACTGTAAACAGTTATATTACAAACACAGTTCGGAGAAAGTGCTGCCTTTGTTTCAACATCTGCAAATGGTTAGACTTTCGCGTCTTCTCGGATAAGGACGTTAAACCG
>JAOTRI020125144.1:0-11822 GCA_028564885.2 Zoanthus sanctaehelenae
TCCGTAAGAAAGATTTGTTTCACACCTCAGTGCACATCGCGCGCAGTGTTTGAAATCTTTGTAAACACAATAAAACAGTTTTTCCTAAATGTTACTCCGTATTTTTATGCAATGAGAACATTGTAAATTTGTACTAAAACAATTAGACTACTCGCCCTCGTTTTCTATAAGCGATAGTCAATTCGGCTGCGCCTTGTTGACTATTAGCTCGTAGAAAACTCGGGCTCGTAGTCCAATTGTTAATTAGTAAAATCTAACTAATGGTCTATTATCAATGCTGCGTTCTGATTGGTTGAGCTACCACTAGTCTATTTGATATAGCCCACTGGTAGCGAAAAGCGCCGGCTTTGAAAACCAAAACAATAGCAGCTTCAACTAGCGAAAGATGTTTTGTGTCGATATTTTTTTGACCCGGGGAATAATTGTTAATTAGTATATACTAAAACAGTGGATAGCGTTAGATCGCTCCCTGATTGGCTACACTCATAGGAGATTTTTTTCAGATCCATTATTACGAGTTCATACCGATGTTTGAGAAACAGTATCCTGACTACAAGTGGGACGATTTGGAGGTAGGTATGATCGGACTTTCTGTGAGATTAACTAAAAACGTAAAATGTGTAGGTAAGGCATATTGTTGAGAACCGTAATGAAATTTTGTCAGGAATATTTGCTAAAGACAGATAGCGTTGCGCAAATTTCATGTACAAGAAGTATTTTGCAATTCAACGATAGATCCTAATAATAATTTAATCGCTTAACGCATGTATACTTTCCAGTTTTAGAATTAGATGTTCTGAAGAAATGCTAACGCTGAAAACATATGTTCCGTACACTAGGCACATAATAAATACTTTATTTAACATCAAGTGCGAAGGAAGTGGTTGCCCATTCTTCCTAGCCAGAGGCTAATATTTAATAGCACGACGGCTCAGATTTTGGAGTGAAAGTCGAATTTGCATAAATTATCTCACCGTCTGTATTCTAAATTATTACGTTCTAAAACCTACTCTTTTAAAAAGTTTTCAATAGATGTTACACTAAGATGCGATAATGATCACAATTCTCACCGTCCGTAGGCTAAATTATTGTGCTGAAGCGTGATGTTATAAAAACTTTTCAGTAAAGCATACACGAAGTATTGAGGTTTGATCTAAATAAGAACTAATGGAACAGCAACCTCGTTCCCAGATTCAGTTCTTTGACTTTTTACGGTACCACTTCATCAGTGAAATGAGGCCTGGATACGAGGCTGATGGAACATTAAGATTTTGTTGTGTTGGTTTGTTTAACAACTTTCCCCCATTTACTTTTCTTTATTCTTTTTCTCTCATGATTTTGATGATTTAGGCAATCATTGATGGTAAACCTACTTTGCGTTTAGCGTGAGACAAAAAGTTAATATGTAAATAAAGTATTCTCTAATATATAAATATTTCTTTTCTATGTTCAGGCAAAAATCGGCAGAGCTTTGAGGGAGTTATTTGAAGCTGCTACTTTAGAACCACCTCCGGATGGCATCGGGCATTTTTCCCAGGTATTTTGTGTTGCTGGATTAAATACTATTTGCATTTACTTTTTTATTGAAACGTGGGCACACGTGGTTGGCGCATTTGGTGAGATTTCTGCTTTCCTACCTCAAAGTCTCCAGTTTACCGAGGTAATGGCCGACGCTTTAAAACAATGACTCTGTCACTCATAATTGCAAAAGTACCAAATCTACATGCCAAACTATTACTACTTTCAGAGATCTCTCATCTTTCATTTCGTCTTCAAAGTGACAAACTGTCTGACAACCAATTTCATGCATACTGACTTAGACGTTAGCATGTATGAAGTGCTGAAAGACCCCAGGAATGGTTAATACTGACCTTGAACAGGGTTGTTTATAGAAAGGTAAACTGTAATTCCCCTCTCATCTTTCATCTGTTTCACAAATAACAATTATCGGATGACTGCTTTCCCTAGACGGGACAGCTAGCTCCCAGGACTCGAATTCCAGACTCCGAAAAATGGAAACTGAGTAAGCTTTGTCAAGAAAGAAAATCACACGCGTTAAAATTCGGACTTCACGTGGGATCCGGCAGCTACACTGTTTCTTATTTATTTTTTTAGAATATTGGAACTGAAACTGGCCAAAGAATATTTTGAGTCCCTGAACAGAATCTTAGCTTAATCTTTTTAAAACGACTTTCATTTTGCTAAGATCAAAACACCCGATTCTCGCTTACTTCGAAAATTCTCGACTAAAATAAAAAAAATAGAAGCTTTAACCACCAGTTGGTCAATTGCACCCTAATCCCAAATGGCAAAGCCACATGCTGATCTATTAACCTTGACCAAAGTCATTTTAAAAACAGAAATTCCATGTCACCGATATTCTCGAAACTAACAATATTCGTAAAAATATTTCCACCCAAACATCGGCCAAAAAAAGTTTAAGAATATTTTGCCTCGGTTCCAAAAACAATGATCTTATATAAAAAAAAGAGTATAATTCAGCTATATCTCGATGAGCTCCAATTAAAACTTAGAGCGAATTACGTTTAAACAAGAGGTTCCGCTATAAAAGGAATAACTCATCCCACCTTCACATCTTAAAATATTCAAATCTGCTATACAAAATGGCGGTCGAAACGGAGTTCCCTCGGTGAAATAGCAAAAAAAAATATTTGTAAGTTATCAGGTTGTTTAAAAAATAATTTATAATAAATAAAAGTATTTTTACATGCTACTGAGAAGGAAACTTATTTTTGCTTAAAATCATTGTTATTGAAAATCTTAAATTCTAAAAAGAAGTTCACTCGACGACGGCTAAGTGATAACTGAACGTGTGAGACACCTGGGTTCAACCCTTTTATAGCGGAACCTCGTGTTTAACATTTTAATTACAGTTAGGGTATGTAGGTTCCATACTATCAAGTTAAAACCTGTTAATCAGGAACAAGTATAAACCACAATTTTTTTCATTTACTTTAGTTAATTATTCTTTTTAAAACCATCATACTTCATTTTAGTCTCGAGCGTTCTATGCTGTGGATCTCATGTTGAAATGGGCTGACGATGGTAAGTGTTAAGAAGTTTACAACTGTCTTCGCTGGCGATTATGGCCTAATTGTTCAAAGGCTGATTAAGTTTAACCCTGTCTTATGCAAAAATTCAAACAGGAATTTCTTCTTAAGAAAAGCTTGAACGGTATTTATAAAAACTGTTTGTATTTTTCTAGGAAAAGTCTTGTTAATCCCAAAATTACAAGCTAAAATATCTCCTTGGAAGATTGAAACAAGATCGAGAATTAAACTTTTAACCTTGGGTTAGTGCTAACCGGCTTTTGAACAACTGGGCCTATAATTTATGTAACGGCGAAATAGTTGCTTAAAAGCTAACAAACTTTAACCTCAGTGCTGTTGTCACAGCTGATTTCTTTTTGTTTTGTTTTTATTCCTGTGCCGATCAAATTTCTAACAATCGTCTATAGGTGGGGATTATTAACAGTGGCAAAGAGTGAATGATAGTGCATGTGTATTAGTCTTATTAGCATGAAAGCCACGATGGAAACCTGAATGTGAGCAGCGATGAACTGCTGAATGTTTCGGCTTATTAACCTCATCAGCATGCATAGCAAATAAACAGGCATGGTAGAGCATGTTTAATATTGATAAGAATAAGAAAAATAGGACTTTATTTAAGTGACAGAGTCTTCTAGCTAGCCAAAAGGCCTACCAATTGGGGACACCATCCGCCGTCTTTACTACGGTAAACAGAGACCTTTCACATGACAGACACACATCAACACGGGGCCTCCCGCACGATAGACTTGCAAATTAATAACTTGGGTAACCGAGTGATTTCTAAACGAGGAGATTTAAGAAGTGACGCACATCAGATGGGTGGACTTGGTTAGCGCAGCTGTAAGATCTCTGCTTTCCAACCACAAGGTCCCAAATTCGATCCCGACACTTTGCCGAGATTCGAATATTTGTGTGACTTCTTTTCCGCCTAAGCCAACTCAGTTTTCCAGCCTCCCAGGGGTAGCTAAATGAGTACCAGCAACTGCTGGGAGATAACCGGTGATGGATTAGTGTCCCGTTTAGGGGGAGTCAAAGACTTTCATCTGCTTAACACTACGGAATCCAGAAGTAAGCGCTGGCGCGCACGCGCGCACTTACACAACCGGCGATATAGAGGTTTACTGCTACCTGTTAAGAGTTGTTCCTACCTGTTGCTACCATGCCTGTTACCAGACAGTAGCCTCGAATTTTCACTAAACCCAGGATGAAAGGGAGCCAGGTTTTGAACACCTGGCCCTGCCGCACAACTGATCCCTTAGTAACATCTTGGAAACAAAGAGCAAGTGACACATGTTCCAAGTGGTTCCACACAACTGCCTGTCTGTGTTTACATGTTAGATGTATGTTTTAGTACAAAAATTTAACCTTTTCAAAACTCAGTCAACCGTAATGTAACCACGCCTAAGAAGTACAGTGTACCCGGGAGTTAGATTAGCGTAGTGCTCATTATTTGCGGCTGCCACCCGTTTATCGGGTACACTGTGTTTTTCTTTCTTGCAAATCTGACTTTCACACCAAGATCTCAGCTGTCAATGGATTAAACATTTGCTTCTGGCTAGGAAGAAAAGGGCAAACCACTTAATTCGTATTTAAAGTTAAATAAAGTATATATTTATGTAATATATCAAACACCAGAGACAGTGCTTCATCACATTTCCAAACACCGAAAAGAGAGTTGAAAATACGACGCACGGCGGAGTATTTTTTAACAAAATTCGAGCTGTTTGGAAATGTGATGAAACACTGTCTCGAGTGTTTGATTTTTCTTCTCAATCGAAACTAAAACTGAGGTTTGAAAGAAGGAACAAAATCGTCAAATTATATGCTAATTAAGATCATATATCCAAACCATGGTCACGGTTATGATTTCTTTTGTTTTAACTTGATGAATTATTAATAAGTTTGAGAATTACTCAATAATGTTCAATGCTACATGCACGCCTATTTATAGAAGAAAAACTTTTTAACAACAATGAGGCTCAAATTGGCCGAAAATTAAGTATAATTTAAGAAGGTAAACTGCTGTTTTTAGTCGAAACATTTTAACTGAATCTTGCAATTTACGTTCGCAATGTGCAAACACCTAAGTATATAGCTTCACATTTAGTATATCTACTATTGCCCCAAGCGATACACGTATTCGTGTAATACTACAAGTTCCTTAGACGAGCAATATTATTTTAATTCTATGCCTTTTTTTTGGTTCAGAGTTTTTTCATTATTTCAAACTGCTCACAGAAATTAGAACAAATTGGGGCTGAAACAGGAAAAAACTTAAGAACAGTGAGCCTCCGGCAGATTTGATGATTCTTATAGAAAAGAGCCGGCTTGTGATGTAAATATACTTGAGGCCAGATCACGTATTGAGCTGCAAACCGAAAATTCATCGGGTCACAAAAAACTCTCACGTGAACAGGACTTACAATAGCAAATAAAAATTGTCAAATTAAAATTAATTATCACTTATTCATAAGATATTCTTTTTAAAAACAGTCATGCTGAGACTTAGCTAAGCTCAAAATTTTAAGGCAGTGATTAATGTTTTTATTTTTGCTTTTCAAATAGTATTAATGAAAAGATCATTTATCTAATCACAATGATATTGATCCTGCTTGATACGTGGACAGAGTGGAATTTTAAAAAAGTACAATATTAAAAATTTAGCAAGTCCCATTTTGTTCCATATAAACACACACCTTTTTTTATCAGAACAAGTTTATTGGAACTCCAAATTTAAGAACAAATTAAGAACATTCTCAGGCTGTGGCTCTGAATATCAATGAAAATGTTTTACTAATAGACTCACTAAAACTCGTAAATTAGCTTAGCAAAACAATATAAAACACAAGGAGACTGTCGGTGTTTCACAGTTTTTACAAAATACGAGGTACTTTTTTTTTGCAATGCCGAGTTTGTTTCTATTTATGTTTTTTTCTTCAATTTGAGCTGCTAGAAATGAGAACAGAATTAAGGACAATTTGAGGCTGAAATCACCAATTAAGAACAATGAGCCTCAGAAAAAGAAAATGGTGAACGTTAGCCAGACTTCCAGTAAAATATAAATAGATAAAAAAAATAAATTAAAACTATTAATTACTAGACATTAGACTGAAAATTAGCGACGTTTTGCCTAGAACCGCTCGTGCACCTCGGCCTGCACCAACGATCGCCTGCTTGAAGTAGCCTAGTTGTTCAAGACGAAAAGTCCTGCTAAGTTTTTGTTTAACGTTTAGTTCATTAGTTTTATTCTATTTATTTATCGAGCCTCGGAAAAATTCAAGAGTTCTTATATATAAAAATTCGTGTAATGTCTGAACTGAAAAGAAAGAATAGATTTTGGAATTTACTCTAATACAAGCAAAAAACGGAGAGAGAAAGTTTATAGTTAAATATTCGATCCCCATTTTCCAGCTACAAATACATACCATAATGTAGCCTCGATTGGTATCAACACCTGAAATAACGCAGTCCAAATTCTTCATACCAAATCCCTTGTCAGAAAATCCAAGTGCCACATAGCCAAGGGTTTCAACTTCCAACTTGAAGTAAACTTTGTCTTCAGTAGCGTTGAAAGCCCAGTAGAGTTTATACTTTCCGCCGTGGAAGCTTTCTTGATCATTTGAATTGTACACCACAGCATGGGCGGTAATGAACACAAACGAAAGAACCATAAAATAGAATTGAAAGCCATTTAAAAAAGCCATGGTGACAATAATGATTTGCAGCTTCGCCTGTCCGGTTTGGTTCTCTTTCTCGAAGTGGACGAATTTTTCTTAATGCTATTATTTATATTTATAGAATAAAACATCTCAATACATGTTATATTAGCAACGTTGAATTGCTATTGGTTCATGCTTTTTAAAAAAACAAAAGTTCTTAACAACTGCTATAAGTAGTTCATTTCGTATCTACGTAAATAAAATGCGTTAAGATCCTGTTGTGTGTTTTTGGTTATTTCTTTTAGTAAATTTCTAAAAAAAAGAAAACAGTTTCAATATTCTTTTAACCTTATTATAGTCATGTTATAACCATTTTAACAGATAATATGCTTTTAAAAATCATATATATTCGTCCAATTATATTCTCGAGGTCCTTCTTGTCAACTAATTTTTTTTCTTTGTTGACAACAAAAAATGTTCGTTACAAACAACTACAATGATAGTACAACTGTAGCAGATCCGAAGAAATTACTCGAATTTTTACTGATAAATTTATCAGAAGGTATTGATAACGGTCAATAAACCATCTTTAAAATATAAAAAATTAACTTTGAAGCTTTCTGATACTATACAGACATTTTACAAACGGAAATTCTGTGTCACGAACATTCCCAAAGCTAAGAATATTGTTAAGAATGTTTTTGCAGCTTAAAATCGGTCAAAAAATAAAGATATCTATGCAGCGTCGTTCCGAAAAACAGTATTCTTATAAAAAGGAGTGACTCGCTTTTAAATATCAGATCAGAAATGTTAACATGCAATTTCTGTAATTACACTGCTATGTAGAACAATATATACTTGTATATAATATATATATTACAATTGCTAGATTCATTATACATAAATACTGATCTCATATATACAAAATTTTGTACAATATCTGTTGATTTAATTAAATGCAATACATATACACATAGTTTCCAAACCTTTTTCCAAAAAGTATATATACTTAGAAAAGAAAGTTCATTTCTTTCCAACATAATCTAATTTAATCAATTCTTTCCAAAGGGCGGATGGGTGTATTTTCATTTTTTTAGATAGATATTGTATTCACTTAATAAGAATGAGAATCAAATGGAGTTTTTAGCCTAACAATTAGTTACTCCTTGACAAAGGCTTCTTCACATACTCCTACGTTTTGCCGGTTCGCAAGTGTTTTTCATAGTGAATGACTAAGGATTTGCTTGGGATATTAAAACTTTTGTTTGGTATTCAAGGATCAATATTTTGTTTATTTTGGATTTATACATCAGAATGTTTCTATGGCCTCATCCGGAAGCTTGTGCCATTCCGGTACCATGCAGTCAGCGGCTAATACTTGCTTACGTTAAGGCAGGCTCAGATTTTAGCGTGAGAGTCCAATTTCTAGAGACTGACTTTCTCTTATTGTTTACTGCTACCAAAGAGAATATTTTAATATTGCAATTAAAATTGTGAAAATTTTTGTTGCGCTTCAAATGTACAGTTAAGATGTTGTTTTCTTGATTAACACTGCAAACGACCAAGCTATTTGTTGTAATAACCCACCAGAAGCTATTTAGACCTTCACATATAGCTTTGGCAACCAGAATATTTAAGCCCGCACGATGCTCGACTATTTAGTGTACTAGTTTTAGCTAGTGTCAGTTAAATTTGTTTCCAACGACTATGAAAGGTGCTGTGTTTTTAGAACGTTTTCCAAAAGTCAGTGAGCGTGTTTGATCACGATTCTATACCAACACTTTCTAAAGCGGGATCACGACTCTACCGACTGGTTTCTATAAAGCCTGATTACGATTCTACCAACATTTTCTAAAGCCTGATCACGATTGTACTGACACACTCGCTAAATCGCTAAAGCCTGATCACAATTTTATTGGCACTTTCCTTGACTTTCTAAAGCCTGCATGATTACGATTGTACCAACAATTTCTAAAACCAAATCACGATTGTATACCGACACTTTCTATAAAGCCTGATCACGATTGTACCGATACTCTCTAAAGCCGGCTGATCACAATTTTACTGCCACTTTCTAAAGCCTGCATGATTACGATTCTACCAACACTCACTAAAGCCCGATCACGATTCTACCCGGCCGACACTTTCTACGGAATCACGATTCTACCGACACTTTCTACAATTTCTAAAGCCTGATGACGATTCTACCGACACTTTCTAAAGCCGTCTCAAGCGATTAATCAGCTCATTATTCACATCAATGAAGAAACTGCTCGTTCCTATATAATCAAAGTTTGTAAAGTTATTTAACAACTACAGTCAGATCAGAAGATCCCATTTCTGATTAGTTAAAGTTGCTTGCATGACATCAGTGGCGGATCCAGACAGGTTTATCCGGTTTGTGTAAACCAGTCAAACTTTCTCCAGGGGAGACCCCATAGTGGAAGGCAAGAAACTTGGACAAACACCTGGACATAATTGTATAAATTGGCAGAACAGCAGTCCAGCTTCTTGCTACTTTTAAATGCGGATCTACTGGTGGGGACAGTCGTTCCCACCATCTCAAGTTGATTTAATTATGTACAGTATTATAGAAAAAAGGCGAGAATCGATTTTTATGTGTCTCATACGAGTGAGGGCGAGTGTGGGCGAGAGACGACAGTTTGACTTGAACTTTACGATAGTCGTAGTCCATGAGGCCGAAAGGTCAAATTGTTTTAGTATAAACCAAGTAGTTAGTCAAAAAGGATATATAAATTAGATTATTGATGAAATCTTCTGATATTATAGTTGGATATCACAAATAGACCTCTAGTAGAGTAGCCAATCAGAATGCATGCCAGCGGCTACCTCTAGTAGAGTAGCCAATCAAAATACATGCCGATGATGCAGACCGTCAATACTAAAATCATTGTAGGCACGAACACGTGTTTTTAAAAACAAATAAATAGATGTTTCAAGTTTATCTTATTACCCATATTTCGAGGAATCTAACCCCAGTGTCGGTTTGATATACCAGTTTAAATGACACAGTTTTTAGTGTTTATTGTTTAGCGTCTCTCAGTGCGCTGAAACTGTGACAAAAATGAGTGATTTTACGGAAAGAAGAAACTATAAATGTTAGATCAGTTGTGGGACTGATGGCTGATAATAATAATAATAATAATAATAATAATAATAATAATAATAATAATAATAATAATAACAATAACAACTTTATTTAAGGAGGATGGCACATAATAGTACATAGTACTAATAATCAAGTGGTCGTCTGACAATAGAATATAACTAAAAATATTAAAAGCCACTAATATATATGCTATAAAAATACTAACAACTAAAATACTTAAAACTACTACTATATAAAAACGAATTTAAAGATTAAAATGTGACAATACTAATTGTTCGTTGAAATATTTTCTTAAAACATTTTAGATTCGCTTTTTTCTTTATATTACAGGTAAGCTGTTCCAGTCCTGTATAGCACTTACAGTAAAGGTTTTTCCAATTTTAGTTTTTCTTTTATATCTTGGAGTTAAAAAATTTAGACAACAGAATCTTGTAATTCGATTATTTTCAGAATTGTTAAGTTTCAGTTGTTCAATCAATATTGGGGTACCTCGAGTTGAATTTGTTTAGATAAAAGTGCACACTTCATTATCTTGCTATCTACATAAAAAGGCAACCATTTAAGTCTGTTGAAAATGGGCACAGATGTTGCTATAGGTTCTTCATCTAATATCCTGCGACCAGCTCTTTTTTGTAATCACCCAAACAACACTTATACATAGATAGAAAGTGCCTTAATTATAGAATTATAAACGTTTATTCCTTGCTTCACAGATAGACACGCCTTAACCTTGTTCAGTACTCCAATCCGCGATGAGAGTTTCTTGCAGAGCTTCTCTGTACGTTCTGAAAAATCCGTTTTACTATCTAATTCGAGTCCTAGGAGCCTGACAGAGTCTGATTGTTCTAAGGTGCTTCCACTGGTAGTTTTCACAGACAAAGAGTGCCGACCGGTGCTCATGCTTTTCTTTTCATGTAGCGGCAGTTTGTTGCTCCTAGTCCAGTCCTCTACATCATTAACAGCTGAGGTCAACATCTCCTGAAGCTTCGAGACGTCTTTAACATCAATAGCAGCGGAAAGTATAGTGTCATCAGCATAGAGATCTATGCTTATCTCAGATAACTGCACATGAAGTGGTAAATCATTTATGAAGACAAGGAACAGCAGGGGACCTAGGATGCTGCCTTGTGGTACCCTGTGTTGGACATCTGCTAGTTCAGAGCTTTTGCCATTCAATGAAACGATTTGTTGCCTTTAATTGAGGTAGGACGAGAACCAATCCGCTGTCGAATCCTCCATATGCCCGTAGTTTAGACATAAGAATTGAATGGTCGACCATGAAGGCTTTGAAAACCAAATTTCAGTCACACGATTTTTATCAAGGTTACACAAAAGATCGTCTACAATCTTAATGAGTGCAGTATCAGTTCCATGGTGTCGCCTGAATCCCGACTGACGTGCATAGAGCAGATTGTTAAAAAGTAAGTACTTGTACAGATGAATGTGTACGTGCCTCTCCAAAATCTTTGATAATATGGGCAAAACTAAAATCGGACGTTAATTAGTAATATCTTCCCGATCCCCAGATTTATACAAAGCGGCAACTTTGGCAGTTTCCCTGCGCCTTGCGAAAACAGATAACTTGATTGAGAAATTTATCAGTTTCGCAAGCGACTGCGCAATTTCAAGAGCCGCGACTTTCAACATCCGGGCACTCAATTTACCCATACCCTTTCTTGTGTAATTTCAGAGACAGAAATAAATTATTTTCACTTGCTGATAAACTTGGAGAATGTAGAGCACAAGCGAAACCAATAAAAAGAAGCGGGAGCTCACAAAGAGCAACTGGTCCGCCATGACTGTATACTCTTTACTCCCTGAAATGATAAACATGTGCATAGAGTATAGATAGGACAAATGACTTCTAGTTAGATCCCATCATGCTTTAGTATCACCCAACTAGTGGACTAATGCAAATCCTGCATTTTAATTGGCTACGCTACTAGAGGACTATTAGTAATA